>JAKGSA010001559.1:0-51671 GCA_033558755.1 Philaethria dido | reverse complement strand
TGGTCGCGAGCCAGACGGAGGACGAACCTCCTACCACCAAACAAACTAATTGTAATCTAATTGTAATTGTAATCTTTTTCTTAATGATAGCTAGTACATCTGATGTGTTCTTATATAAATTTATTTTTTAAGTTATTCGTAAGTGGGGAACGGTAATGTTGAAAGAGAATAGAGTGTCTTAATACTAGGTTCTCAGGTTCCCTCTGCCTACCCCGCTATATGCGGGATACAGCGTGAAGTTAAAAAAAAAGTTATTCGTAGTAATATTACTTTTTGATGAATTTAATTTCAAGTCGTTTTTTTGTTAAAAATCTTATTTAACATAGGAGAACAAAAATACGATATGGTATCCCGACGAATTCAAATAGATGAGCTTATTTTTTTATATATTTATAAAAATTTTCAATATATAAGTATAGCTTCACGCTTTATTCTGCGTAGTATGGTAATCAGACAGAAACTGGTGCCAAGACACTCTTTTGTCCACTTTCTGCCAGAATTCGAGACTCACCGCCGCCACCCAACGCTTTGCTTTGACCCATCAAAGGTAAAAAAATGAAAATGATTTAAATACCTAACTAATAAATATTTAACGCCTGTCGTGGCGCAGAGGCACGAGCGTGCGACTGCTTGTGGGTTCGATTCCCACTCCAGGAAATGTTAGTATTTTGATTTTCCTGGGTTTGGTAACAAGGCAACGTGCGACGTTGAGTTCCGCCACTCAACACGCAATGTCTCAATTCGGCGTAAAGTGGTGATCGGAATTGTTGTAAGAAAACGGAGTGTTTTAACACTAGGTTCTCAGGTTCCCTCTGCCTACTCTGCTATATGCGGGATACAGCGTGAAATTAAAAAAAAAAATTAAATTAAAGACGATCCTTCTTTCTGGGAATCGAACCCACAACCTCGTGTCTACAGTCGCTACCTCAAATAAAAGTACCATACATTTCACACAGCTTACTGCAGCTTTCATATAAAACAACTTTCTAAAACACGTTTCTACTAATGTGTTTTGTTTTAAACTTACATACACGAATATGTGCTGAATTTTGCAGGAAGAGGATCGTCAATCATGTGAGAAAATATTATATGCATTGCGAAGTGGTTAGACAAATATTTAGTGCAATGAATAAATACTTAAATATTTGAGCGCAATCATGGCGCAGAGGACCAAGTGCAACTGTAAACGCGACAGGTTGTGGGTTCGATTCCCACTCCAGTAAATGAAAGTGTTTAATATTTATAATAGTTACATACATACATAGCTTCACGCTGTATCTCGCATATAGCAGGATAGGCAGGAGGAACCTAGTGTTAAGACACTCCGTTCCCCACTTTCCACCGAATTGAGGCATTGCGTGCTAAGTGGAACTCAAAATTCGATTGAAATGTATTGTTTTATAATAGTTAATATTTAGTATTTCATTTCTTCGCTCTGGTAACAAGGCAAAGCGCGGTGTTGAGTTCCGCCACTCATCACGCAAAGCCTTAATTCGATGGAAATCTTATGAGGGCGGAGTGTCTTAACACTGGACTCTCAGGCATCCGCTACCCTGCTATGCGCGGAATACATGGTAAAGCCAGATTAATATCTGAATCTAAAAAAAAATCTTTATGAATCTCTATAAATTTATCTCTATCACAGCAAACGCGATTGGTTGTGGGTTCGCTTCCCACAAAGGGGTCTTGACACTATGTTCTCCCTTACTGCTATGCAAAAGAAAACGTGAAACGGAAAAAATACTTCAAAGCTTTATAAATATAGAAATACACACAATAATATCTTAACTTTTCGGCGTCATGTACTTTGTTATATGAATACGTCCTTAACCAATTATAAAAAATTGAGAATATATATATATATATATATATATATATATATATATATATATATATATATATACTATATATATATATATATATATATATAGTTATTTTTAAAGTTTTAAAAAGTGTTAATCATACGCAGGAAACGAAACATATTTAAGAAACGTATAAAAATTTGAACGCATCGGGACTCGAACCCGCGAAAGCAGGTAGTGAAAGGATAGCAGATTTGTAAAAATCTCTCTACAGAATGCTAACTACATAAATAAGTTGTAACAAGTGTGCTAAGATTTCCACGCAGCCGGATGTAAGAACGCATGGCGCTGTGGTCAGAGCCTTGGACGGTTTTTCAAGAAGCGCGAAGTTCGAGACCTTGTATTCAATTTGTAATTCGTTTTCCTAAATATCTCTAGTTGCTACTGCATGTCATTTTATTAAGGTGATCTAATTTTGATGATTTTTTATAATATATAAACTAATGTTTCTAATACAGTTCCATTGAAATTAAGTTGAGATCAGGCGAAGTGATAGTTTTGAGTTATTTGTAATCATTTTTGCTTTTACGTGCATAATATTTGATTTCAGTTTTACCTTACATACCCAACTTCACGCTAGCCCTGGCAGGGTAGTCAGAGAGAACAGGCATAAACGCTACAGTCCTCACATACCTCTTTCCGCCTCGTCACAGTCTTTAGCCTCTTCATGTATGCCCTCCGAAGTTTTCATGCTTTTGCGTGACCTTCCTCCTATATCATGGTTACAGTTTCGAAGGTGTCGACGATCTCCCCTTCCTCTTGCCGCTCAGTTGTCAGTTTTTATATACGCAAAAACATTCCAAATAAGAACCTCCTCTTTTTGAAATCGGTTAGAAAAACGTATGAGTTCGAATCCGCAATTTCAGGACCATTTTCTCATTATAGCAGTAAAAATATTTTAAAAAATTAAAATATAACCCATTTTAAAAGCCCAAAACTAAAAAAACACAATGACATACAAAAACCCCTCCTCAGTATTAACAAGCCGCTACAGGCACAATCTATCAAACTGTCACAACGCTATGACATTGATGTATTAACTTACGTAATTATATATACATAACCTTGCATAACCCTATTTGTTTACACCTGTATTGAGACAATAACTAAACTTCAATTATTTTGGTAAATTAAGAAATTAAGAAAGTACGAAAAGTTTTCTCCACAAATGATTTTGAATTTTCCCTTATAGCAAGGGTGAGTAGAGGAACCTGAGAACCTAGTGTTCAAGACCTCCCCGTTCTCTTACAACAATTCTGTTCCCCACTTTCCCCGCCAAATTGAGGCGCATTGCGTGTTGGTGGCGGAACTCAGCACTTCATAACTTTGCCTTGTCCTGCAAACCCAGGTAATGAAAATACTAACATTTCCTATTAAATATGAAGAAAGTACGAAAAGTTTTCATCACAAATGTGTTTTTTTTTTCTTTAGTTTGACGCTGTATCCCGCTAATAGCAGGGTAGGTAGAGGAAACTTAAGGACATTGTGTTAAGACACTCCGTTCTCTTGAGATTTCCGTTCCCCACTTTCTACCGAAATTTTTCTCTCACCTTACCTTGGCACTAGAGCGAAAAATGAATATTTAATATTTTCGAAATGATATTTTTTATTTTAAATTAAAAATTGACTAAGCCTGAACGTGAGAAAAACTAATATTTTGTTGTTCGAAAAAGGTGAAGAAAGAACAGAATGTATGATTATGGTAAATAGAAAGATATCAGAACAATTGATTGAGGTGGTATACCTTGGAAATATGTTTAGCAGATACGATATGGATGTGGAAAGGCGTATTGCTACCGGTAACAGGATTAACGGTGCGCTGTCTGCATTGATGGGAAAGCGAAACGTCACCATAACTACACAATGCAATGCTGACACCGAAGCTGTCATATGGCAGTGAAACGTAGGTATGTCAAAGGATGAACGCTGTAGCGATCAAATTCGTAAACTCAGAAAGACAGGGTAAGTGCGGCGTTAAATTCCGCTATTTAATATACGATATCTTCATTTCAGACGAAATGAAAGAACGTAGTGTCTTGACCCTAAGTTTTCAGGGGAAGAAGTTATTTCACCGTGCTATGCGGGATAAAGCGTGAAGGATTTTTTTTTGTTTCACGCAGGGTAGGCAGAGGCAACCTGAGAACCTAGTGTTAATAGACTCCGTTCCCCACTTTCTGTCGAGTTAAGGCATTGTGTGCTGAGTGGCGGAACTCAACGCCATGCTTTGTATAGTTACCAAACCCAGGAAATGAAAAAAATCTATTTCCTGGAGTGAGAATCGAACCCACAACCTGTCGCGTTTACAGTCGCTCGCTTGTGCCTCTGCGCCACAACAGGCGTTAAGCTATTCTGATATAATCTTTAATTTGGACACATATGACTATAGGGTCTGTATCCTATATATTTCCTGTCAATTTCACATTTCGGCTGTCATTATCTAAATAAAGTATCTATTAAATTTTACGATAGAATAAAATAGAGTTTCCAATGAGTCACAAAATTGGTAACGTGAACCGTTATCAAAAAGTAATCAACATAAAAGTATGGAATTTTGCAAAATTTTATCAGTTTTGCACTAGAAAAATAACTATTCACACTTTTTTCGGGGCGTGGAAAAGGATGACCAAAGTCACCTAGTGTCAAGACACTCCGTTCTCTACTTTTTACCCAAATTCGATACATTACGTGTTGAGTACTGGAACTAAAACATCCTGACAAACTTTTGCGTTCATAATATTGGTAGGATGTATAAAATAAGGAAGCCATAGCTGCTCAGTGGGACGGCGTCTTACTGTACACACGATTGGTTGTGGGTTCGATTCCCGTTAGGGGTATTGATTATATTTAAATTGTCATCTTTTCGTTGTTGTGAGACACAGTGTGGAGTTGAAATCCGCCACTTAAATCACAATGTCTTCAATTTCGGTAAAAAGCGGTGAACGGAGTGACCTTGAGACTACTATCTTGTAATGCGGGTTAAAGCGCGAAACCATTTTTTTTATATAGAAATAAAAAACAAAGAAAAATTTTGTTTTCATTTTCTGGGCTTGGTAACAAGGCAAAGCGCGGCGTTGAGTTCCGCCATTCAGCACGCAAAGCCTCATAGGGCGGAAAATTGGGAACGGAGTGTCTTAACACTAGGTTCCCTCTGCCTACCCTGCTATATGCGGGATACAGCGTGAATCTATGTATGTAGGTAGAAATAAAAAAATACAATTTAATATCTAACACGTCGCATGTACGTGATTTTCTTAATATTTTTGGAGTGCTCCTCTCAGGCAATATTAAAAAAGTAATTAGCTAAAGTAAACACGAGGCAATTTGTATCTTTTTATTTTTAAGCAAGCGAGAAAAATTACGACGAAGACGATTAGGTTCAGTGAAACTGACTGAAAAGGCAATGGTTTTGGGTTCGATGCCAGTTCGGGACAGTAATCATTTTTTTTTTTGCTTCACGCTGAATCCCGCACATAGCAGGGTAAGCAGAGAACTTTATGTTAAGACACTTCATTCTCTTTTACAATAATCATACTCATACATACATAATTTTTTCTCCTGCAAGAGGAAGTGCGGCGTTATATACCACATATCAACACAATATCTAGATTTCAGGTGGAAAGAAGAGAACAGAATATCATAACATTAAGTTCAAATAAGAAGTTATTATTGATTTAAATCAATTTTGACGTACTATTCAGATTTAAATCACAACAAAAAACCCTAATAACTTAATTTACCCATAAGTTCGTTACTATTACTAAATTAATAATCGATTCTTATCTTACAAGGCAATTTGTATCTTTATTATTTTTAAGGAAGCGAAAGAATTACGACGAAGCCTGTCAAGGCTCAGTGAAACAGTATATGACTAAAAATGCGATGGTTTAAGGTTCAATGTCTGTTCGGGACAATAATATTTTTTTATTATAGGCAGGGTAGGCAGAGGAAACCATAGAACTTAGTGTTAAGACACCCTGTTCTATTTCACAATAATCATACTCATACATTTTTTTTTAATTTTCTACTCTAGTAAGATAAAGTGCGGTGTTGAATTCCATCTATCAGCACAATATCTAGATTTCAGGTGGAAAGAAGAGAACAGAATGTCATGATACAAGTTCAATTAAGAAGTTATTATTGATTTAAATCAATTTTGACGTACGATTCAAATTTAAATCACAACAAAAACCTAACAATAATTTACCACAAGTTCGTTATTATTGCAAATTAATAATCGATTCTTATCTTACAAGAGCAATTTGTATCTTTATTATTTTTAAGGAAGCGAAAAAAATTACGACAAGCTATCAAGGCTCAGTGAACAGTGTCTGACTGAAAGGCGATGGTCTTAGGTACGTTGCCTGTTCGGGACAGTAATCATTTTTGTATAGGCGGGGTAGGCAGGAAACCATAGAACTTAGTGTAAAGACACCTTGTTCTCTTTCACAATAATCATACTGACATATGTTCATACATTTTTTTAAATTTTCTACTCTAGTAAGATAAAGTGCGGCGTTGAATTCCATCTATCAACACAATACTTAAGATTTCAGGTGGAAAGAAGAGAACAGAATGTCACGACACTAAGGTCAATTAAGTTATTATTGATTTAAATCAATTTTGACATTACGATTCAAATTTAAATCACAACAAAAAACCCTAACAACTTAATTTACCCACAAGTTCGTTATTATTATCAAATTTATAATCGATTCTTATCTTACGATTTTATCCCCTCTTTATAGTATCAATAAATTATTATTTATAGCGATTTAAGATCTTTTTATTATACTTGAAAACCGTTAGCATTTCATCGGCCCATTATAACCGTTCCGTAAAGTCTTAACGACGTCAGAAAATGGTTGAGAATCTCTTCAGGTGTACTTGAAAGCTTAGGATCCAGCACTTTTGTTGGGTAGAAAACTTTCTAAAAATATTATATATATCAGTGGCGAAGCGTCCATATAACACGATTCAAATCGGGTTACTAAAATCTTACATCCTATACCGTCCGTGTAAGCACCGGCTTCCCTAAATATAACCTTTATAAAATTTACCCACGCCACTGATAGCCTGTCGTGGCGCAGAGCCCTGGCTTGCGACTCTAAGCGCGACAGGTTGTAAGGTTCAGATTCCCTCGAAATGTTAAATTTAGTATTTTTCATTTTTGGGTTTGGTAACAAGGCAAAGCGCGGCGTTGAGTTCCGCCACTTAGCACCAATGCCCCAACTCGGCGAAAGTGGGAATAAAATTGTTGTGAGAACAGACGTTTTAACACTAGGTTCTCTGGTTCCTCTGCCTACCCTGCTATATGCGGGATACAGCGTGAAGTTAAAAAACCAAAACATATATATATATATATATATATATATATATATATCTTTCTCTTATATATATATATATATATATATATATATATAAAACTTTAAAAAATATTAAAAATATATCTATTTTTTTTGACTAATCTAACAACTAGAGTCGATTCATCAGCCAAGTTCTTCTGACATTGATATATTAGCTTTAATCAAAGCTATTTATTCACCTGAAAAGAACTTTGCTCATTCTAGTTTTCAAATTAACTTTTCATGTTGCACTTTATTGGGTACTGAGTGGTGTTCTAAGAGGAATCATTTACTTATCTGACTTCATAGAAAGAGGAGTTATCAATTTTATTGTATTTTTTCATGTGTGTTACTTTTCAGGTGAACCAATTTTGTTAGGTGGTAGGAGGTTCGTCCTCCGACTGGCTCATGAGCCACTATCATGTCAAAAGACGAACCATAAATATCTAGTGTGTTCCGATTCGATGGCATGTAAGCCAGATTTTCCTTTCCACCCATCCTTTCCTAAAATGGTGGTTCTGATAGTGGACTACTACATTGTCCCCCTTCCATCAGTGATATCCTCTAGGTTGTAGCATCTACAACATCTCTGGTGTTATGTAGATGTTCATGAACGAGGTAACCACTTACCATCAGGTGGTCCTTCTGTCGTTGCCGTCCGTTATCAATAAAAAAAAAAATTGATGTCAAAGTCAAAGTCAAATAATTTTATTCAAAATAGTTAGTTTAGTTACAGGCTTTTTTTGAACGTCAAATAATTTACCACCAGTTCACCAAATTTAATACCTCAGACCTGAGAAGAACCGGCGCAAGAAACTCAGCGTGACTTTTTTTTTCTCATAATTCAATGCTTTACAAATATTTATTACTGGCAATGGTACAAAGATGATTTTTTTTTTTATAAAATAGTGCTTTTATTATGGTCCCATTTAAATTATATAGTTTTAATCTGTTGGGTACTTTTTAAGTTATTCTTATGATTTTATTTTTTAGTCCATTTTATTTGAAGCCAATTTTCTTTTATATTAAAATTTTGACTATCATTTTCCCGTTCTTGTAAAACCGCCACGTTGAAATCTGCCGGAACTTTTCGAATTCGAATGGAAAGGAGAGAACGGAGTGTCTTAACACTTTCTTCCTGACTTCGAAAAGCCTGAAGTTAAAATATAACTACAGATTAAATCACAAACACGTTCATGCAGTATATTGTACCATATATATAAAATAACTTTTGATTTTTTTCTGAAAATAATTCTCGCCCATATCGCGGCATCTCCCTTGTATATGGTTATTGTCTTTTACGATTATTACCCGCGTTACGATTTCGATTTAATTTTAATACATCGATGGCGGACAAAATCGTCGATTTAAATGCATACAGTCAAAAATGGTACGCAAGATTTAGTGTGCTGTGTTATATAAAACTAGCTGACCCGGCGAACTTTGTACCGCAATACTGAGGTTTTTACATAGCATAGCAGGGTAGGCAGAGAGAACCAGAGAACCTAGTGTTAAGACACTCCGTTCCTTTTCCATTTCCTGGGTTTCGTAACAAGGCAAAGTGAGGCGTTGAGTTCCGCCACTCAGCACGCAATGCTTCAATTCGGCGGAAAGTTGGAATCGGAGTGTCTTAACACTAGGTTCACTCTGCCTTCCCTTACTATATGCGGGATACAACGTGAAGCTATGTACGTATGCACATACATACACAGCTTCATGTACTAGCAGGAAGGAATCTTTTGAGTATAATATTTTAAAAATGTCATTCACTCAAGTAATATACGTAATACGCTTGACACAACGTGTCTTTTCGCTGCGGGGTACTAAATTCTTCCTGGCACTTACGTTTATTAAAATACCATTTTTTTTATTTCTCAAAGTAAAAATTGTCATAAAATATTTTTACATTAAGAAATAAATCTACATTTTCTTTTTAACCGACTTTAAAACGAGAAGGTTCTCAATTTGACTGTGTTTTTATTTATATATGTTACCGCATAACTTCTTACTGGATGAACCAATTTTGATAAATCTTTTTGTATATGATAGCTCGTGTTTTTGGTGTGTTGCTATTTAAATTTAATTAATATTGGTCAAGTAGTTTTTAGGTTCTTCCTAAAATTTTCTTTTTTGCACATTTGCGAAATCGATTTTTTCTTCTATCTTAGGTATCGTTATTCATTTATGTTAATTAAAGAAAAATAAGTTATTTACGTAACTACCTACGGGAAACGGAAACGTTGAAAGAGAACGGAGTGTCTTAACACTAGGTTCTCAGGTTCTTTTTACCTACCATGCTATGTGCGGGATAAAGCGGGAAGAATAAAAAAAATGTACATACATACATAGCTTACCCCGCATATAGTAGAGTAGGCATGGGGAACCTAGTATTAAAACACTCCGTTCCCCACTTTCCGCCGAAATGAGGAATTGCGTGCTGATTGGCGGAACTCAACGTTGCCCTTTGCCTTATTACCAAACCCAGGAAATAAAAAATCTATTTCCTGGAGTTGGAATCGAACCCACAACCTGTAGCGCTCACAGTCGTACGCTTGTGCCTCTGCGCCATGACAGGCATTAAAAAAAATGTTTACAAGTATTTAATTACATTAAAATGGGACCATATGAGAAGCATTTCAGCTGAGAATTGAAAATTTTTTGGAGTCAGTTAAAAATAATCCCTAATTTAAAGCTAAAGTAATTCCCAATTCCCAGTAACTAAGTATAAATCAACAAGTTTCAAACGGACAAGGATATTACTCTTTGTCGACGACATCGATACTCGTACACTGCAAGTTAATTTATTGGAACATTCTGACTTTTATTTGTTTGTCTTTAGAACTGTAGTGGAAGAGATTCTGTTGATATTGTGTTTATTTACAGGTACGTAAATAGTTTTATAGATGAAGTGACTAGAACCACGCTTTTATACCTAATACATTTGAATCGGTGAGTGCAGAAACAACGTAAGTCACAAAAAATGCAAAAAATCTTAATCGATTTAAATTAGCTTAGAAAACTAAATTATACACTTTTTTCTTCCTCCTGCAAAATTTGAAAATCCAGACTTACGTTGCTTCTGCACTCACCGATTTATTTCTTTTAGCTTTACGCTGTATCCCGCACATAACAAGATAGGCAGAGGGAACCTGAGAACCTAGTATTAACACACTCTGTTCTCTTTTAATATTTGCGTTCCCCACTTTCCGCCGAATTGAGGTATTGCGTGTTGAGTGGCGGAACTCAACGCCGCGCTTTGCCTTGTTATCAGACAAAAGGAAATGAAAATACCAAATATTATTTACATACATACATACATAGCTTCACGCTGTTTCCCGACTATAGCAGGGTAGGCAGAGGGAACCTAGTGTTAAGACACTCCGTTCCCCACTTTCCGTCGAATTGAGACATTGCGTGCTGAGTGGCGGAACTCAACGCCGCGCTTTGCGTTGTTACCAAACCCAAGAAATGAAAAAGTCCATTTCCTGGAGTGGGAATCGAACCCACAACCTTTCGCGTTTACAATCGCACACTTGTGCCTCTGAGCCACGACAGGCCTCTACCCAGTTGTTAATAAAATAAAAATATTATTATTCAAAACAATAAACCCTAAACTGCCAATAAAGTTAATGCACTGGCTTCTAAGAACGTAAATCTGACGTTCCCTTAAAGTGGACAGACAGACAAATGCGATCCATATATAAAGTAACAATTTAAATTCTTACCGCGTCTCCTGGGATGCATCCCGAGATATTTTTGGCTTAAGACGACATATCTTAAGAAAATGAATTTGGAATTTTTAAAAGTTTAGCTTAGAATAATAATTAAAGTTTATTTTTGGTTTTATGCGCTTACTAAGTAAATGCGACACGTTGAGTTCTATTTCCACTCCAGAGAATAAAAATATGAATAATTATAATAATATATTATAAATAATTAATATTTGATATTTTCATCTCATCGCTCTAGTAAAAAGGCAAAACGAGGGGTTGAGTTCCGCCACTCAGCACACAGTTCGGCGGAAAGTGGGGAAGGGAGTGTCTTAACACTAGGTTCTCAGGTTCCGATAGTCCTGCTATTTGCGGGATGCATCGTATATATGTATATATTCATTCTATAATAATTCATGTTAATACCATCTAATTCCATTTTACAAGAATATATATAATGCATTTTATTCAAGAATAGTGAAAATGTTGTACAATGAATTAAAGCTTAGTGTAGTCTTAGGTAACCACAAAACAACGAAAGGATGCTTTAGAAGGACTAATTTAGCTTTAAGTGAATCTAGCTTAAACCTAGTCTAGTCTAGATATTTACATGACTGAAGTTAACTATATAATAGAATATTTAGAAATTATACGAATATGTACCTATATATATATAACGCCTGTCTTGGCGCTGAGGCACAAGCGTGCGACTGTAAACGCAACAGGTTGTGGGTTCAATTCCCACTCCAGGAAATGTAAAATTTAGTATTTTCATTTCTTGGATTTGGTAACAAGGCATAGCGCGGCGTTGAGTTCCGCCACTCAACACGCAATGCCTCAATTCGGCGGAAAGTGGGGAGTGGAGTCTCTTAACACTAGGTTCTCTGGTTCCCTCTGCCTACCTTGCTATATGCGGGATACAACGTGAAGTTAAAAAAAAATGTACCTATATGTATAATGGTCGCGTTCTCTTGTGTCTTGTGAGATGGTTTTGGGTTCGAATTCTGTAACAGTTAAGATTTTAACACAAAAAGCAAACTGACTTTAAATAATATGCACTATTTACTTTTTGAGTAACGTTATTATCAATAACTCAAAAATTACTTGTCTGATCTTGACTTGATTCAAATAGAACGACATCAGAACCACTAGCTATAATTATAAAAAACGAAAAACCCGATTGAACCAATTCTTTAAATTTAGGAAGCAAATACAAATAAAGTAAGCTATAAAAGCTAGTTATGTGTATTTGAAATGTGCTAATTAAGTCCTTCCATTTGACACCCCACACGGTGCCCATCAACGATTTTTTTGTTATTATTCATGACATAATTGCCTCTAGAGGGCGCCATATTGAATTAAGAGTGACGTCACATATGTAAGAACACTTGGAATATCTATACCTATCTAACGTCACCTTAATTACATAATTTGGTCCAGGGGTTTAGAAGATATGAGGTAATAAAGAACATTACAAACATACGTGATACAAGCGAGAAACATAACCCTATGACAGTCGGGTAAAAAGAGTCATCAAACTTGGTACACCCAGGTAAGAGGTAATACCGTAACACACATAAAAAATATACAGTCGAATTAAGAACCTCCTTTTTTAAAAATCGGTTTTGATATACAATTTCTTACATAAGCGTGATGTTGGATTCAAAGTGGGGCAGCGGGATGGTATTTAACGGAAAGCACGACTACTTCTAGGTTCGATTTCCACCCACGGAATTTAGTAAATATGAAAAATGAAGAGTATAGTGACTTAACACTATTTTTCTCTGACAATCTCAAAATAAAATCGAATGTTACATTCTAACTCTTGGCTAGGTAAAGCTCGTATTGTAGGTGCTTACAAAGCTTGGGCTAGCTGCCAATTCATGTTACGTGACAAAGTCCTATTCGATATTAATTTTTATATACATTGTATTTGATTAATGTATCTTCTTCTATATACTATAATTAAACAAAGGTTTAGGTTTAAAGGTAATCAGTGATTCATTTCATCACCTAATTAGTGATTTTATAAATGATAACATACCTTGGGAATGAAATGCTCGCTCCAGTCTATTTCAAAGGTACCATTGCCACTAATAAATAATTGTAAGCCATTGACGAATAAAAAAAGGTGATGTAAAAATTGTCACAAAATCTATATTTATAATCTATGATTTTTAAAATTTTTGTCTGTTTGGAAGTTTCTATGCTCTTATAATCTACTGAATGGATTTGGATGAAACTTTTTGTGTTGTATAGCTATTAGGGCAGGACTTAGGGTACAATAACTTTCAAAAATATCTATATATAAATACGTTAAGCAAAAACTTTGCGAAGAGCGAAAATCGAACCCACAACCATTACGCTTATAATCAAAACTGTTCCACTATGTCATAATAGCCAAATACTTATGGTACATACAACCATACGTAGCTTCACGCTATATTCCACATATAGTAGGGAAGGCAGAGAGAACCTAGTGTTAAGACACTCCGTTCACCACTCTCCACCGAATTGACGCATTGCGTGCTGAGTGGTGGAACCCAACGCCGCGCTTTACCTTGTTACCAACCCCAGGAAATGAAAAATTCAATTTCCTGGAGTGGGAATCAAACCTGCAACCTGACGCGTTTACAGTCGCACGCTTTTGCCTCTGCGCCACGACAGGCGTTTAACTATAGTCATTATCCCTAATGAAAATCGAATTCAGAACCATTGCGTTTATAGTCAAAACTGTTCCACTATGCCATAATAGCCAAATACTTATGGTTGTACCCTTAAAAATATTATAATTAAAACGAGAACCGCTTGTATCGCGATGTTACCCCACTTAACTCCGGAAAGATGAATTAACAAAAGTGATTTTACCCTAAGAAGGGTAATTCCGCCCGTTCGCGGAGATTTACACTTTAAAACAACTTTTTGGGTACTTGAATTATTATTTACGACGTTACTCAAAGATAAAATGTAAAATGCACCTGGCGTTTGGGAGTGTCAAGCTTCTCTTTGTTGTGTTATGTGGGGCAAGTTCTTTTGAATAACTTAGTTTTGTGTATATTTAAAATATGCTTAAATCTTAAGCGACGTAGTAGCACAATGTAAGTAACGGGAATGGCTGTGGATTCGATACCCATTTGAGGGATTGATGTTATTTAATTTATTTAGGTTTTTCCGTTATGGTAAGATTGGTGTTTGGTTCAGAAAATTTACATGTAATGTCTTCAATCGGGTGAAAAGTGGAGAACGGAGTGTCTTAACACTAGTTTCTCTATGAGTATAATACTTTTCGGCATACATAGTGAAGCGGGAATTAAGTATTTTGTTATCTTTAGAAATTTTCAAAATTTTACAACAACTTTCAATAGTGATAAGACACTTTGTTTGTACCCAAAACAATGCATGTTGGGTGAAATTAAATACCACGTGCTGTCTAGCCAGACTAATAAAAAAATTATACATAAACCCAAATCCCAAGGAGGAATTTCAACTTACGACCTTGTCACTCACATTTTAACTACTTAATACTGGCCTTAAACCTGTTAAGATAATGTGCGTCATTGTACCTTACTATGATAACGGAATGTCTTAACACTATGTTCTTTCCATATATATATACCGCGTGTAATACCAAAAACTACTTTTTAATATGATTTCACGCTGCCAGTACTGTTTATCTTACATACTCGTACAAACATAACTTCACGCTGTATCCCGCATATAAAGCAAGGTAGGCAGAGGAACCTAGTGTTCAGACACTCCGTTCCCCACTTTTCGCCGAATTGAGGTATTGCGTGCTGAGTGGCGGAACTCAACGCCGAGTTTTGCCTTGTTACCAAACCCAAGAAATGACAAATTCCATTTCCTGGAGTTGGAATCGAACCCACAACCTATCGCGTTTACAGTCCCACGGATAAATTGAAAATCCTCTATATTGAATAGTGTCTTAACACAAAATTTTTACCATATATAATAATAAAAGTCTCTGTATTTAAATATAATATGATTTCACGTTGCCAGTACAGTTTATCTTTATACGTACAAACTAAAACTTGAGTTTAGCATCAGTGTGTCTCAAAGTTGTTTAACTAATATTTATTGCTTAAATAAAGGACACCTTTGTGGCGCAGTAACAACATTGAATACGAAGTTATTGGGTTCAAATTTCACATAAAATTTTTAAGATTTTAATAAAAAAGAAAATCGACTTCAAATGAAGTTCCCTAAAGTAAAAGTATTACGAATAACTCATAAACTATTCGTCAGTTCTTGATTAAGTTTAAATGGGAACACAACAGAAGCTATCTTATAAGAAAAGAATCATCAAAATTGGTTCATCCATTAAAAAACAAAACGATAAAATACAAAAAAATACTATGGAATTACATAAGAACCTCTAACTTTTTTTTAAGGCGATTGAAAATCTTGCTATTATTATAATTGTATAAGCTTAGGGATGAATGGATGTTTGTTACTCTTTCACGTAAAAAGTACTGAACCGAATTAGATGAAACTTAAGGTTTCGTATATTTTACATACATACATACCTACATAGCTTCACGTTGTACCCCACATATAGCAGGCTAACCTAGGAACCTAGTGTTAAGACACTCCGTTCCCAACTTTCCGCCGAATTGAGGCATTGCGTGCTGAGTGGCGGAACTCAACGCCGCGATTTATTAGTGTAATATGCGACTATGATAGATATAACAATTTATGACCACAATGAATAAGCTGTAGGCCATCGTGGCGCAGTGGGATGGCGTCTGACTGTAAGGGCCATTAGTTGTGGGTTCAATTCCCACTCGGGGGGGATGATCATTTTTAAATTATTCTCATTTCTCTGCTCTGGCACGACAAATCGCGGTGTTGAGTTCCGCCATTCAACAAATCGGGCGGAAAGTGGCGGACGGAGTGTCTTAACACTAGATTCTTTCTGATTATTCTACTAAAAAAGCGATAAAGCGTGAAACTGTTTTTTGTTTAAACAACTTATGATATAATAATTCATAAAGCCACTTACTATTCTCTAAAAAAATGAATTAAAAGACAAAAAAAAAAACAAAGAAAAATTTAAAAAGACTGCAAAAAATTGTCATCATATTTTCAAAAATTGTGGCATCCACACACTTTGTTAAAGTTAAATGTGCTGGATTAACGTGTGTTAACGCCATTAGCAGACCACTAAGTGGTCTCATTACGGCACGGCCTCACGTCCCATATAATTTTACTCCACTTCCTGCCATATTTATTAAAAAATCCCTATTCTCTCTCCAAATTCCTTTGTCCGTCTATCGTTTTCTCAAACTTAAACGATTTCTTTGGTGTTGTAATAAACAAAAAAGGACCGGAAAGGTCTTTTGAATTTCACTTCGGCAAACAAAGAGTGGGCACGTTTTGTTCGGAGGAAACCAGCCATTTAATCCCCTTTGAAATTTCTGTAGTAAAACAATTCTTTATACTTGATTGTGCCCTCCCATTGTTTCCAATAAGAACGTTAATCAAAATATTGGGGTATAAATTAAGGTTGCAAATTAAACACGCGATCAGCTCGAGCGTTTTCTTTTGTTTGCTTCACGTTATATAGAAACTTGGAGAAAAGTTGACGGTACTTCTCATTTACTAAGGTAGTCAGAAAAAAACGTAGTGTTAAGACACTCCGTTATTTTCCATTTTGTGACCGAAATCAAGACTTTGTGTGTTGGTTAGTGGAACTCAATGCTATGCTTTTTGTATTACCAGAGCGTAGATAGAACATACATACATACATAGCTTCACGCTGTATCCCGCATATAGCAGGGTAGGCAGAGGAAATACTCGTATGTTAAGACACTCCGTTCCCCACTTCCCGCCGAATCGAGGCATTGCGTGCTTAGTGGCGGAACTCAACAACGTGCTTTGCCTTTTTATCAGAGCGAGGAAATGAAAATACTAAATATTATTTAATATTTTCATTTCCTGGAGTGGAATTGAATCCAAAACCTGTCGCGTTTACAGTCGCACGCTGATGCCAGTATGCCACTATAAACTGGATAAATTGAAGTTTGTGAGTTATTCGTAATAGTGTTACTTTTATTGCAAATTTAAATTTATATTTAAGGCAAGGTGGATAGCCCAGGGCGACGGTAGAGGGCGCGTGCAGTTACCGTCGGCCAGACACTGCATCCAATCGTTCCTCTGATCGTAGCGGTACTCCGTTCCATTGGAATAAGGAACGAGCGGACGAGAGAGTGCGTCTGTGTATGCAAATCTGTATGTCGCCGTCGACGGATACGTCTAGGAGGACATCATCATCATCATCACTTTTATTGCATTTTATTGGCAGTGTCACTTTTCATATCCATAATTAAAACTTTAATTACTAATGTTACTGTCTCAACTTTTCACATCGTTACCAGAAATACGTACGAAATATTAAATAATATATATTATACAGAACAAAAGTCGCTCTTTATTCCGTTCCTAGACAGTCTTTGCTAATATGATTAGTTTAGTTCGTGTTAACTTGACAAATATGTACTCCCTATAATCTACTAAGTAAATAAATTACGTCTTCGCGCGAAGTTTCCATGTTTGACTAATTCCATTTGCTTATGATGGTTGTCAGTTCAGTTTCTATGTGTTCTATTAATATTATAAATGCTAAAGTTTGGGGGGATGTGTGTTAGTCTTTCATGCGATAACTACTGAATGGTTCTGGAAATTTTATACATACATACATAGCTTCACGCTCTATCCCACATATACCAGGGTAGGCTGAGGAACCTAGTGTTAAAACACTCCGTTACCCACTTTCCGCTAAATTAAGTCATTGCGCGCTAAATGGCGGAACTTAACGCCGTGTTTTGCCTTGGGAATCGAACCCACAACCTGTCGTGTTGACAGTCGCACGCTTGTGCCTCTGCGCCACGACAGGCGTTTAACCAGATGAAATTGATGTTAATTTATTTTATAAACACAAATTTAATAGATTCCATTAAGAAAGTCTTTTCCAAAACAAGGTCATCCCAACAATTGACTTTTTCTTACACTATGACACTTTATTGTTGCTACGAAAAAGTAGCGTTTGATGTAGTTTTATGATCTTAGAGGTACATTAAGTTTGGCGAGGAGCCATCGAGACGTTGATTTTCAAACTTTTAATATTATATTTTGGTATATTCCAATATTTATGTTCTTTATAGAGTGACAATTTTTCACTTATATTATATTTTTTTATAGCTTCACGCTGTATCCCGCACATAGCAAGGTAGGCAGAGAAAACCTAAGAACCTAGTGTTAAGACACTCAGGTCTATTAAAATTTCCGTTCCGTTCCTTTCCGCCGAATTGAAGCATTGCGTGCTAAATGGCGAAACTCAACGTCGCCGATTTTTTGTCGACTATTCCGTAATATAACGCCACAATGAATCAAGCTAGACTACAGAAATAAATAAAGTTTTCGTTCAAATTTTGTAACAGCGGGTATGAAACTCAGAACAATATATGGACAGTGTCTTTGGGGACATATTATATTTAAATAATAACCATTTCTTCGCTAGTAAGAGAAAGTGTAGCTTTCAGTTCCGCATATACACGTAATCTCTGGAATTCAGGCGAAAAGCGGAAACGGAGTGTTTTTTCACTATCTATCCTGTTATGCTAGATGAAGCATAAAGCTGAAAAAAATGGACAGTATAATTTTTTTTTATTTAGTTAGTGTTAAGACACTCCATTCCCCACTTTCCGCCGAATTGAGGCATTGCGTGCTTAGTGGCGGAAATCAACGCCGCGCTTTGCCTTATTACCAAGCCCAGGAAATGAAAATACTAAACTAAAAATAATATAATACTAAATGTCACGTAATTAGTAAAAATAATATTACTTTATTACGTACTCCATCGCGGCATAGTTGGACAGCGTGTGACTACAGATACTCATAGGTTGTGTCTTCGATTTCCCCTGGAAAAAAAACTCAAAGAGGGGCGTTGAGTTCCGTCACTTATTATACTACATACACTACGTCTTGAATTCATATAAATAGTGGAGATCGGAGAGTCTTAACACTCTGACCTCTCTGCTATGCGCAATAAAGCGTGAAATAGAAAAAAAAGCATAAAAAGGTATTTCAACCCTCAAGAGATTTCGATTTAGAGGAAAATTTTTATTATAATAAAAGAAGATTATTCAGAATCTAATATTTATTTATTCAAGTGTATGTAATGAGGCAGCTTATTAATACGACATCTGGCAACCGTACTGCGGACGAAATCATGCTTTTCTCGTAAAGCTATGGACAGCATGTTCCTTCTATTTTGCATGTATAAAGCGATTTTGCTTTTCACCGACTTCAAAGAAAGAGGTTCTTAAGTTGATTATATTTTTTTGTGTGTCTTCATATATTTTTTTTCTGGGAGGACTAATTTTGGTCAATCTTTTTTTATATGATAGCTAGTGTTTCTGATGTGGTCCTATTTATATTTAGTTAAGATCGAACGATTAGTTTTTAATGTATTCGTAATAATTGTACTTTTTAATAAATTTTATTTGAAGTCGTATTTTATTTTAACTTCACGCTGTAACCCGCATATAGCAGGGTAGGCAAATGGAACCAGAGAACCTAGTGTTAAGACACTCCATTCGCTTTCAACAATTCCGTTCCCCACTTTCCGCTGAATTAAGGCATTGCGTGTTAAACGGTGGAACCCAACGCTGCGCTTTGCTAAATTATATTCATTAAAAAAATTAAAAAAATATTGATTTCTCCACTCTGGTAAGACAAAGAGCGAAGTTTCATCACTTAACACGCAATGTCTAGAATTCGGGCAGAATGCGGCGAACAGAGTGTCGTGACACTAGTTCACTCTGACAACGCGGGATAAAGCATAAAGCTGATTTTATTTAAATATATTATAATCTAGGTTATTTATTGGCTATCTAGACTTGATCGAAACCCAATAATAGGCATACAAAGTATCACACATTTAGTAAAGGATCAACAGATGAATCAAGCTGGACGTGTCTAACGCGAGCTGTACTCGAGCGATTTGTGGTGTTGCTAATTAATGGCTCACACCGGTGCCATGATGTTCTCAAACTTCTAACATTTCAAATTATAATTTGATTTGGATGACAATGGAGTGTTTTGGAACTCCATTCTCTCCCAAATTAAACAAAAAGGTTCTCTGTGTCCTATTTATTGTGTGGCAAAAAGATTGAAGCTTGGTATAATGTTAATAATGTTTTATATTTATAATGTACTCAGAATATATGTCATAAATTTGACATATATTCCAGCTGTCGCCAGTGTGACGACGTCTGACCATAAAGAAAATTGTTTGTTAGTTCAATATCACTTGGGGTCATAATTATATTGATATTGTTTCACCTTCTAATTCAACGCTACGCTTTATCTAACTAGAGCGGTAAAATAAAAATAATTTAAATATGATCATACCCGAGTAAAAATCCAACCCACAACCAAGATATAACTGAGATCTTAATTTTTGTCATTTTTTTGTTAAATATGTTCATGTGTTAAGCAATTTCATGCTCTTTCCTGCATAGCAGATTAGTGTTAGAGGTAACGTAGTGTTAAGACACTCCGTTCTCCACTTTCCACCTGCAGTCGGTGAAATGAGATTAATTTAAATATTATTTACTATAACAAGAATCGAATCGCCAACCATTCGCGATTACAGTCAGACATCAAATACTTAATAATTTAATATTCCTATAATAACCAAAACTTTGAGTATCAACGAGCTGTGTATTGATTAATTAGAACGAGCGTGCACCGTCCGCTCCACAACGCGATTTGTGTCCACCCTTAATGACAGTTACGTACAAATTGTTATACTGGTACCGTATTTAAGTTAAATTTACATAGTAAGTAGTCAGTAAGTTAGTAGGAAACTAATAGTATGGTCTAAAGCTATCTGACTTAAAAAATGACTGAGCTTTTAAAACTTTTTCATTTTTTTGTCAAATATGTAGCAGTTTCACGCTTTTTCTCGCGTTTAGATAGTCGTGTAGTGTTAGAGGTAACTTAGTGTCAAGACACTCCGTTCTCCATTTCTGAAATTGATTCTTTACGTTTTATGATAGAACTTAATGTAATGCTTCGTGTAAGTGAACACTACCGGTGAAAAATGAAAGTAGTTAAAAAAAATAAATATAATTAATTTATCGAATGGGAATTGAACACACAACCAATCGTATTTACATTAGGAACACTGTTGTACTTACTCTTACAAAGTGACACCTTGAGTTCCATCACTCAACGTGTCAATTTCAGGCAGAAAAGAGGAGAACAGAGTGTTTCGACACTAGGTTCTCTATGATTACCCTGTTAGGTATTAAGCAGAAAAAAAATCCTAAAATTATCTATTTTAATACTATAGTACATATAGAATGTGAGCGTATACTAAACTTACTAAGTTAATATTTACTTCGTCGAAAATTGGTCTTGAAACCCTATAACGGAAACAGATACGTCTGCAGCCGTACAAATAATAAGGTCAAACAAAAATAACCTGAAATATATGATTTACAGTACGTAATTCAGTTCAGTTCAGTTCAGTAGTAGTTGAAGGTATTACGTGGGTGTCTGATCGGTTGTGGATTCGATTCCCTCTAGTGAAAGATTATTATTATTTAAATTATTATTATTTTTCCACTCCACTCCACTCAGCACACAATGCCTCAATTCGGCGAAAAGTGGGGAACAAAAAATTGATGTAAGAGAACGGAGTGTCTTAACATTAGGTTCTCAGGTTCCCTCTGTCTACCCTGTTATATGCGGGTTGCAACGTGAAATTAAAAAAAAAAAGAAAAAATATTTCTCCACTCCGATAAAACAAAACGTCACGTTGAATCTCTTGACTGCTGTATTCTGCTATGGAGGTAAATCGTGAATATGAAAAAAGGCGTGAATTTAAAAAATAATTGAATTCTATCTTTCAAACTTCCTTCTTGCTCTCCGATGTATTTCATACATACATACATAGCTTCACGCTGTATCATGCCCCATATAGCAGGGTAAGCAGAGGGAACTTGAGAACCTAGTGATAAGACACTCCGTTCTCTTTCAACAATTCCGTTCCCCACTTTTCGCCGAATTTGAGGCAGGTTGAGTGGCGGAACTCAACGCCGCATTTTTTCTTGTTACCAAACCCAGAAAATACTAAGCTTTACATTTCCTGGAGTGGGAATTGAACCCACAACCTGTCGCGTTTACAGTCGCACGCTTGTGCCTCTGCGCCACGACAGGCGCTGATATATTTCGATATATTTAAAAATTTACTCATATGCCCGAATTCGATGATAATACACAACACAACCAGAATAACGAAAAAATAATTGTAACCTCTTTAGTTTCTTCACCAACTTAAAAAAAGAGTAGGTTCTCAGTTTGACTGTATTTTTATTTATGTTTTTACTGGGTGAACCAATTTCGATAATTCTTTTTCCATTTTATAGCTATTGTTTCTGATGTGGTACAATTTCAATTTAGTTTAGATCTAACAAGTAGTTTTTGAGTTATTCGTAATAAATACAAATATGTAATTTGGTCTACCAACCCTACAACTCACATAACATATAATAATAAATGTACTCTAATAATTTAACAACAGAATTACTGTCAATTTGTATGAAGCCATGTATCTTGACATCTAAAAATACATGCTATTTACAGCAACTGTAAAATATCCATACACTTAATTAAACAAGATTGTGGATAAAAAATGAAGCATGAAGCGCTAGGGGGCTTGGGTGTGTGGCTTGTTTATGCGGACGGATAGAATTATTATATTTTTTTTTTTTAACACCACGCTGTATCCCACATATGGCAAGAAGGGTAGGCAAGAAGGAACCTGAGAACCTAGTGTTAAGACACTCCGTTGCTCTTACAACAATCTCGTTCCCCACTTTCTTCCGCCAAAGTGAGGCTTATTATAATTGATTATTATTGTTAGTGAGAGACCTACCTGTCTGCATAGCCTGGGATGGGCTGTTGCTTATGACAGGTTGTGGATTCGATTATGCCAGAAATGAAATATTAAACAATAATATATTCAGTATTACAATTTTCCTTGCTCTGGGTTTCCGCCTCTTAGCACGCTATACCTCAATTCGGCAGAGAAAGTGGGAAGTGCTTTGCTAAAGGGGAGAAGGAGCATGAAACTTGGCACACATAATAATAAAACAAATGTTCATACTACCATAGTTTGACATGCACATGTTTACATAAAGAGTGACATATATGTTGCTGAGCAACGCGTTTTTGTTAACGCGTCATCAGGGTTTACCAGTATAAAATATTACGAACGTCCTTAACCGTGTGTATATTCATAGTTAATTTTATTCCAATGTCTCATCCAGACAGACAGCATGCATCATTACGCCGTGTACATTCGCTTCCTCAAGCTATTTTTATCATCTCATCTCACTTTATCTAATAATAGAATAATTCTTAATGACCATGGTTAGGAGGTTTCAAATACCGCGAATATTTATAAATTATTATATATACATCCGCCCAAATTCTGCCAATATTTGTTATGTAACGGGATTCTTTTGTTACCAGAACTCTCTCTCTCTGTCTCTTTCTCTCTCTCCACTCTCCCTTTCCCCACCATTGCGCAGCGATAATTTCAATATTCAATTTATCAAGAACACATATCCCAAAAGGAGGAATTTAAATGTAAAACACGAACGACCCCTCTTCATTCAACCTTATATGAGTTAATTAATATAATTTAATTAGTATGGAAGTGATTGAAGGTAATTAACAGGAATAGGGAATACATCAAAGAGGGTGTATATGGTGATAATTTGTTTGTCCGTTATTATTATGTGACAATGGAGCATATGTGTGTAAAGTGGTTAATATAAGTTTATATATGTAAGATTTTAACAATAAAAATTGCCGACAAAAAGAAAATAATCACGAATAAATCAAAAACTGGAATTATATGGGACCTCATCAAAATGACTAGCACAAAATCAAAATCAAAATGTTCTTTATTCAAGTAGGCTATTACAAGCACTTTCGAATCGTCAATTTACAAAGGGTCAGTCGTGTCACTCCTAATGGAAGCTACCACCGGCTCGGAAGGCAGTTCTGCTGTGAAGAGCCGGCAAGAAACTCAACAGTTACTCTTTTGAAATAATTTTTTTATAATAAATATACAACTATGATGAGCCTCCCGGGTGAGCGTCAACAGCATTTAATTCCACACATCGACATCATTATGGTATTCTTGGACAGAATAATGTACTTTTTTTAATACTATTACTATTATTAAAAAAATTCTTAATCTTAACTTTAAATTGTTGAAGTGGCAGATCTATTTCTGGAATTTTATTATACATGCATATACCTTGTGACAAAAAAGATTTATTAACTTTTTTGAGACGAAAACTAGGCGTAATTAGCTTGATTTTCTTTCTTGTGTTGATATCGTATCTGTCACAGTTCTTTAAATAATTGTGGATATTTTTGCGTACAAATAAACAAAAAAGTTAAACGAAATAACAAAAAAGTTTACGAATAACTCAAAAACTACTAATCAGATCATTTTAATTAACTAAACACAAATGGGATCACATCAGAAGCACCAGCTAGCATATAAAAGAAGAATTATGACAATTGGTTCACCCAGTGAAAAGTAATACACATTTAAAAAAATACAGTCGAATTGACAACCTCCATGTTTTTTGACTTGGTTAATTAATATACTAAGGGTATCGTAACGTGGAAATAGAGCGTGACGTTAAGTTCCGCAGCTCATACATAATATCTTTTTTCAAGTGCAAGGTGGTGAACGGATTGTCTATACTATACTAAGCTCCAGGAATTAAAAAAAAAAAATTTTTGTAAAGATTAATAATTAGTATTTAGTTTTCTTGTTACAAGGCGTAGCGTGGCGTTGACTTCCGCCACTCAGGTAAAGCCTGAATTAGGTGGAAAATAGGGTTCAGAAATCTGAAGAGAACAGAGTGTCTTAACACTAGGTTTTCAGGTTCCTTTTGCCTACCCTGCTATGTGCGTGATACAGCGTGAAGCTAATAAAAGGCTATTAGGTAACACGTTAAAACAAACGAAAGTATCATTTAATATTATTTCTATTAATGTTTCAGATACAAGTTTTATAGCTCCTAATAAAACAGGACAGCTGTCGAACGGTTTTCATTATAGCTTAGGAAATACCACTATAGTAACCATCATATGTAAACACACGGAATACAATTTCGAAAAAAAAAATGTTATGTATTTTTGATATTTTGGAATACCATAGTTCAATTTTGCACGAATTGCAATTATGGGTATAAAAGTGTCATTTATTTGGTAAAACACAATATTTATTTATTGTGCTATAGTACACAAACAAGACAGTTTATGTTAGGTGGTAGGAGGTTCGTCCTCCGACTGGCTCGCGCGACCACTATCATGTCAAAGACGAACCGCCAAATATCTAATGATGCTCCCGGGTTCGATGGCATGTAAGCCAGATTTTTCCCCTTTTCCCACCCATCCTTTCCCCCAAAATGGTGGTTCTGATAGTGGACTACTACATTGTCCCCCTTCCATCAGTATCCTCTAGGAAGAGCAACGCATCTACAACATCTCTGGTGTTGTAGATGCCTATGGGCGAAGGTAACCACTTACCATCAGGTGGTCCTTCTGCTCGTTTCAAGGTCCGTTACTCAATAAATAAAAAAAAAAAAGACAGTTTATATCATTATGCTACGAAGGAAAGAAGCCCTACTAATACGTAAAGGTATTTCAATAAAGATAATATGCACAAAAAGATATTTATTCAAAAAATATTTTATATATTGAGCTAAGCCGAGACCCCAGTAAAGTAACAAAAGACACTTGTGTTAGGGGAATGCTGGCTTCTTCGATAAACAATAACATATCAAAAAGTGAAGAGCAACTTGGCATACCTTACGACAATTGTGAGGGCAGAAGAGCATACAACTTCGCACAGTAAAAGTTTTTATATGGAGAAAAAGTGCAGGAAACGTTATTTGCACAAGATAATTCTTAAAAATAGTACTAACAAAATAAATATCTACAAACACAACTATTGGATTCGACATTCACTTTCATGTAAAATAGCATATCTCTTGCTAAGGCAAACCGTAAACAAAACTTCTATTGGCATCAAAAATTGACGCTTTAGAACTATCTCATCGTCTACTTTATTTTCCGATCAGGGTCACGTGTCCTAACGCTTCATCACTAATAGTTGCACAACGCTTCGCTACTTCTTTCACCACAAAAAATTAAAATCAACTAAGCTGAGTTTCACTGGCTCCTCCTTCTTAGCAGAACTGTGGTAGCTGCCAGTAGGCCTGACACCGACATCTTTACGTTACTGACACTGACATTCTTGAGTTACCTGACGATTCGAAAGTGCATGAAAATTTATTTTTGAAATTTCTTTAGAATCGTTGTGTAAATGATAGAAGAAGCTTTAATACTAAATATTGAAATTTTAACAAGAAAGCAAAACTCATTTTAAATAAATGCACAAAAAGTAACATTATAAAAAGAATAACTCAAAAAAGTACTCAGCTCATGGTAACAATTGGTTTTTATCTTGCAAATGAAGTTTGATGAGTCTTAATATTTTTAATCTACTCAAACAGTAAGAGGAGTGCTCGGTTCGAAGCATGGAATGGGGGACGGACATTGGGTGAGAACGGAGTATCTTAACACCAGGCCTCTCAGGTTCCCTGCCTACCCCCTGCTATATGAAGTGCAAAGGTGGAAGCCAAAACAGCTATTAAGCTATAAAATTTTTGACATTATCCTCAAGTGTGTATACTTGGGATAACAGCATTCAGTTCAATTCAAGTATCCTGAGAATATTAACAAAATCAAAGTATTACCACCCAAGTTGATGAAGTTTGAAAAACAATCCCTCGCAAATGTTTGTTTTAGTTGTTTTTCATGATCACTTATAGTTTTGTTATGAACGCCAGCGGAAATTGGCAAAAAATATGGAAGTACTGTATAGTTAAATTCTTTAGCTTTATAGATGTATCCTATGGACTTTGTATGTATGGACTAAGTGAAACCTGAAATTCCACTTTTTCCGTTTTTGTGGAAATTCTCTAGAGGAATTTCTCTTTTAGGTCTCTTTCGTGTTCTCTACACCCTCAGGGAAGTTTTCCCAGGGAGGGTGAAAGTTACTCTTTTAGCTTCTCACTGTATTCTCGCATATAGCAGGTAGGCTGAGGGAACCCTTTGAGATCCTAGTATGTTAAGACACTCCGTTCTCTATTGTAATAATAAACCTGTGTTCCCCACTTTTCGGGCCGAATTGGAGGCATCCAAAAAAGCTGACTGGCAGAACTCAACGCCGCGCTTGCCTGTTACCAAAACTCAGGAAATGAAAATACTAAACTTTACATTTCCTGAGGGTGAATGAAACCCACAACCTGTCGCCTGGGCAAAGTCTCCACGCTTGTGCCTCTTTCGTCACGACAGGCATTGAAGGTTGGGTTAGTTATTATTTTAGGTTCTGGCTAATGGTTGCTTAATACTTCTCGATAGTTGGGTTATTTAATAAGTTATAAGTATTTAATTTGATATTTTTGAAAATACAAATTGAAAAAACAACACATGGCCAAATACAAGACAAATTTCGTGGAACTTTCATTTATTAACCGATTCAAAAAGAAGGGGGTTCTCAATCACGCCAATTTTTAAATGTAAATGCGCATAGCTTCTTACTTCATGAACCAATTTTGGTAGCTAGTAAAAGCTCTTAGTGATACCAGGAAGTGACGTAAATGGGATTACCATTTAAATTTAGTTATGACTGACGAGTAATTTTTGATTTGTTCGTAGTAATGAAGAAATCATAATAATTATGAATAACTAAATTATATAATATGACGAAAAATTGATATAAAAGTATAAGGACTCTGGATAAATCTATGAATAAAAAGGAATTGTTAAGAATGAAATCTAAAAAAAAGCAATAACATTAAATATAGGTACTTTTATTTTCTATTCTGCGGAAACCTTTAAGTATTCAGTTTTCACATTTCATTCTGAATTGGATCACATAACGTCGAAATGGGGATATATTTTAAAATAGGCAGATATATTGTCGTATAAGATATAAATGTGGAAGGAAGTATATTTTTTCTTAAGGATTCTGTATGTTATGCGCAAATAATATATTGTTGTTGTCTTGTAGTTAAAACTTAGATATAATTTTTAATATACTAATGAAAAGGTTTGTATTTTCATTTCCTGGGTTTGTAAACAACGCAAAGCGCGGCGTTGAGTTCCGCCACCCAGCACGCAATGCCTCAATCTGGCGGAAAGTGGGAAACGGAATTGTTAAAAGAGAACGTATTGTCTTAAAAGTAGGTTCTCGGGTTCCCTCTGCCTACCCTGCTATATACGGGATACAGCGTGAAGTTAAAAAAAGAAGTTGTTCCGCCTGTACCTTGTTTTGAGTCACTCGATAACGCAAGCGTTTTATATATATATAAGAAATATTAAAAACCTATTTATTGTCATAATTAAAAGAAAATGCCAAATACAAGGGTTAATCAAACATTATGGCAAAAGGCGTAAGACAGCTAATGATACTTGAGGCTGACATCTCAATCATCACAAATTTTTAGTTTCACATGAAAACCTTCTCCTTAAGATATAATATAGCTTATAAAAAAGACTTAAAACGTTGAGGATAAAACTCTTTGACAAAAATTTGCAGTAACACAAGCTTTCAGATGAAAAACGTTCGCTCTATAAAATTTATGAAATGTCAGATTCCTCCATGTTCCACGATGACGACAAATTGCACCAATCCGAAGCTATAATCCAATAGAGCTTGGAGATTTCAGTCAATGTAAGAACTAGATAGACTGGTTTCTAGAATTTTTGATTTTAATGTGATTTCTTACTAATTAGTAAGATTTTATCAGAAAAAGAAAATGAACACCAAATAAAACGCACTAAAAAGTACAATTATTACGAATAACTCAAAAACTACTCGTCATATCTTAATAAAATTTAATTGGAACCACATTAGAAGCACTATCATATAAAAAAAGATCATCAAAATTGATTCATCCAACCAAGCCATCCAAAAATCAACCGAATTGATAACTACTTCCTTTTTTTGAAGTCAGCTAAAAATCTTTTGCAAGTAACTCTAAAACGGATACCTCACGTACTTCAAGGGTTAGGGTTTAAAATATGAGATTCGTCACAATGGCAATAACTCTTTTGTTTTCCAATAAATCGAACTAGATTACTTTCAGACGTTTGCGAAAAATATAGAACAAAATAAGATGGTATTTTCTATGATTATTACTTTTTTGCAGCTTCACGCTTTTTCCCAAGAAGGGTCAGAGAGGAGAGTGTTGAGACACTCCGTTCTGAACATTTCGCCAAATCGAGACATTTTTTGGCGTTACGTTCCGCCACTCCACTGTTTTACCAGAATGAATAAATGATAGTAATTTCAATATACTTGGGTTTGGTAACAAGGCAAAGCGCGGCGTTGAGTTCCGCCACTCAACACACGCCTCAATTCGGCGGAAAGTGGGAAACGGAATTGTTGAAAGAGAACGGAGTGTCTTAACACTAGGTTCTCTGGCTCCCTCTGCCTACCCTGCTACATGCGAGATACAGCGTGAAGTTAAAAAAAACTGATTTTTCTAAGAAGCCGAATCAATCACCTCAAATTCAACGGAGTGACTTGGCACTAGGTTCCCTAAGAATACCTTCCTAAGCTGTTTTTTATGACCATTCTATCGAGTGAGAATCGAACCCAGAACCTCACGTTGACGTTTACCATCAGATATGACGACATCGATGGCCTTTTCATAATTTAAACACATAAGTAATAAACACTAATTGTACACGACATTTCTGATTGAAAGATATATGAAGCCAAGGTGAGCGACAAGAGAGGTAGGGGGAGACCACGGTTGACCTTCGAGAACACATTATCAATAATACTGGAGGAAGGTCACGTAAAAAGCATGAGGACCCCCCGGAGAGCATGCATGAAGAGGTTAATGACTGTAAACGAGGCGAAAAAGGTATGCAGCATTTGGCGCTCCGGAATTCTGACTACCTCGCTAGGGATAAAGCGTGAAGTTAGGTTAGGTTAGGTTATTTCTGATTTTTCTAAGAAACCGAATCAATCAGTTCGAATTCAAGCCAAAAGCATCGAACGAATTGTCTTGGGACTAGGTTCCCCAAGAATATCTTCCTAAGCTGCTTTTTTAATTACCATTCTATCGAGTGAGAATCGAACCCAGAACCTCACGTTGACGTTTACCATCAGATATGACAACATCGATGGCCTTTTCATAATTTAAACACATGAGTAATAAACACTAATTGTACACCGCATGTCTGGTTTTTGTGACCGCGCCCCGTTGATTGTACCATTATATTATGCATCGCCTAATTAAATATAACATAATTAATCAGATCGCGGTTTTCAGATAATCATTGTGTACATTTTACAATTGCATTTAAAGCGAATTTGTTAATAATTGACTATGTTTTGTCAATTGTACTGTATTTTAAGTTGATTTACACGGCGTTGAGTTCCGTGAAGCTCAATGTTTTGGATATCCTCTTTCTTGACCTTGTTTTTTGACGTGAAACGTCTTTCCGATACATGCAGGTACCAGGTTTAAAAAGTGGACCGTAACGAAAAGGTCTATATCATCGTACCTTAATAATTACAAAACTATTATTCCTAGAAACAAAAATGTGGTGCGAATATTTCATTTATATAGTCAGCTCGCTGTTATGACTTTAAGTCTGGGTGTGGGTCGAGAGGGGCGGCGGGGGAGGGGTACTGCGTTAACTGTGCGATACTTGCACTCTCGCAAGTTTCTATTTATTTATTTCAATCTTTTCAAAAGCAATTCGGTGACATAGATGTTTCACGTGAAAAACGGATGCGTTTTTTAGTTCTCGTACTTGGACTTTAAAAGTTAGGCAAGCCGGTGGGAACCATGTTGTATGGACGCCTCGCCGTGATAGTTAACAAGGTTCTAAAGAGAAGCACTGAGGTACACAATAACTGACACATTTCTCCATTTCTTAACCGACTTCAAACAAAGTTTAGTGTTTTTTTTTTGTATGTTCCCGCACAACTTTTTACTAGGTGAACCAATTTTGATTATTATTTTTTTTATATGATAGTTAGTGCTTTTTTATGGTCTCATTTAAATACGAGTTTGGCTAAGATCTGACGAGTAGTTTTGGAGTTATTTGTAATAATTTAACTTTTTACATGAAAGTTTGTTTTTTATATTAAAATCTTTATTATTTAATTATTTATTCACTTTATAAACAAAACAAATAATGCTTATTATATTTAAAAAATAGTGAGGCCTGTCGTGGCCTAGTAGCACAAGCGTACGCCTGTAAACGTGACAGGTTGTAGGTTCGATTCCCACTTCAGGAAAAGAAAATATTAAATAATATTTAGTATTTTCTCTTCCTCACTCTGGTAACAAGGTGAAGCGCGGTGTTGAGTTCCGCCACTCAGCACACAATACCTCAATTCGGTGGAAAGTGGGGAACGTAAATGTTAAAAGAGAACAGAGTGTCTTAACACTAGGTTCTCTGGCACCCTCTGATTTCCCTGCTATGTACGTTTTAAAAATATATACACAAATAGACTTATCAACGTAATCACGCGTTGTATGGTAAACACATATATCCGCCCAATTTCCTCGTATTTTCGTCGAACAAGCTCCCAAGAGCGTAGTTCGTTACTAAACACTTGTTAGTAACATTTTTACCCGTGATCTATTACTATGAATTATGCTAATACTAAATCGTTATTTTCTAGTGAAATATGGTGTTTGGAAGCACTTTGTCTTTGTAAAAATGCAATTTTAAAATGTTAATTTTTAATTTGCTAAGAAATGGAGTTTTTGCATGTTTTTGTTGATTCTTTTTTTTAATCGATTTCAAAAAAGGAAGTTATCGGCTGCATTTTTCTACTGCATATTTTTTTCATAGGGAAGGCAGAGGGAACCTAGTGTTAAGACACTCCGTTCCCCACTTTCCGGCGAATTGAGGCATTACGTGCTGAGTGGCGGAGCCACGCTTTGCCTTGTTACCAAACCCAGGAAATGAAAATACTAACATTTCCTGTCGCGTTTACACTCCTGGAATAAGGCAAATAGTGGTATTGTGTTCCACCACTCAGCACGCAATGCCTCAATTCGGTGGAAAGTGGGGAACAGAGTGTCTTAACACTAGGTTCCCTCTGCCTACCCTACTATATTCGGAATACAGCGTGAAGCTATGTATGTATGTAACATTTATCCATCTGGCAATGTAGTTAAGCAGCAGAACTCAAGCGCGGCGTTGAGTTCCGCTACTTAACACGCAATGTCTCAAATTCGACCGAAATAGAGTGGAAAGCAGTGAACGGAGTGTCTCGACACTAGGTTCAATCTAACTACCCTGCTATATGGAATAAAGCGTGAATCTACTTACATATGTAAATAATTCCAAAACTTTTCTAATTTTATGCAAAATTTAAACATAATATGCAAAGCTTTACTTTATAATAATAATATCGTATCCTATATTATACAATGCTATATAAATACATATATTTTCATAATTAATATTTACACTAAATTGCGTTAATTTGAGTGTAAACACGGTTAGTATTGGGTTCGATTTCCACTCGGGGTAATATTTAAGTTAATTTTTTTCCTTCGCTCTGGGAAGACAAAGTGCGGCGTTCAACTCCGCCTTCACAATACCCTGATTTCGGGCAGCAACTAGAGAACGGCGTATAATCTTGACACTAGGTTTTTACGGTAATAAACTTACTATACGGTAATAAGCTTCGTAAAAAAAAACAAGCCTATCGTGGCACAGAAGCACAAGCGTATGACTGTAAACGCGATAGGTCGTGGATTTGATTACCACGCTGGGTAGTGAAAATATTAAATGATATTTAAAATATTAAATAATGTTTAATATTTTCATTTCCTTCCTCTGGAAAAAGCAAAGCGCAGCGTTAAATTCCGCCACTCAGCATGCAAGGCCTTAATTCGGCGGAAAGTGGGCAACGAATATGTTAAAAGAGAATGAGTTTCATCACTCAGCACGCAAGCCTTAAAAACAGGACGGAGTGTCTTAACACTATGTTCTCTCCTTCCCTCTGCCTACCCTAGTACGTGCAGTACACAGTGTGAAGCTAAAATTATCTTAAATATTATAATTTATTAAAAAAATGTTATCAATTTTTATGAATAAAAATATTTTGATATAAAATGAAAGGCTTAATTAAATTCATGAATTTGAAGCCGAGGTCAGTGGGTTCGATTAATTAGGGTATGAATAAGATCGTTCTGAAAGGGATAGATAGTTGCGGGTAAACGTTTAAAACGAGATGATATTTAGGATATGACTGTAATATGTATAGATTGATGATGTCATCGTGCTGTGTTAGTGACGCATGGAGTGTCTCGTCACTAGGTACTGTTAGATCATCGAATACAAGAGAAACACTATTTTAATTAATATTGACTCCTTATTGTTCTGAACTGTACAACGGTCGATACGAAAGTGAGTCTTTCTGTATAAATCCCCGCCGTAAGAAACGTCACATGTTTTTTTTGTAACTTCACGCTGTATCCCGCATATAGCAGGATAGGCAGAGGGAACCTGAGAACCTAGTTTTAAGACACTCCGTTCTCTTTCAACAAATCCGTTCCCCACTTTCCGCCAGATTGCGACATTGCGTGTTGAGTTTCGCCAACACAAACAACAACCAAACCCAAGAAATGAAAATACTAAATTTTACATTTCCTGGAGTGGTGGGTGAATCGAACCCTCAACCTGTCGCGTTTACAGTCGCACGCTTGTGCCTCTGCGCCACAACAGGCGACAGGCGCAACGTCACTTGTCAGTCGAATATTTTACAAAAAGGAGGTAGATGATAAATTTAACAATCTACGTATTTATAATAGACTACTCATAGACGTATAATTTAAATATAGCTATCAGTACTCTCTGAATGTCCTGTTATGCGGGTTTAAGTGTGGAGCAACTTTTTTAATAGATATCAAAAATCTTAATTCAACTTTGTATTTTTATAGGATGAATCAATCAATGATGATTCTTTTTTATTTGATAGCTAGTACTTCATGAACACGATGTGACGTGTAATTTTTGAGTTATTCGTAATAATGTCAATTAGCGCATTTTATTGGAGTCAGTTTTCCTTTTTTTTTTAATTCTTAGTTATGTCGTCGTCATAAAATGTGGACTTTTTAACTGTACGTGGCTTATTAAAGACAGTTTTTTTTTTTTTTATGGATAACGGATGGCAAACGAGCAGAAGGACCACCTGATGGTAAGTGGATACCTTCGCCCATGAACATCTACAACACCAGAGATGTTGTAGATGCGTTGCCAACCTAGAGGATACAGATGAAAGAGGAGGACAATGTAGTATTCCGTTCTCGGAACCACCACATTTTGGGGAAAGGATGGGTGGGAATGGGAAAACCTGGCTTACATGCCATCGAACCGGAACACATCATAAGATATTTGGCGGTTCGTCTTTGACATGATAGTGGTCGCGAGCCAGACGGAGGACGAACCTCCTACCACCAAACAAAAACAGTGCGCCTAACGTTAGCGGGTGAGCAATGGGCTAACACATTCTTGGTAATGAAGGCGCCACGACCATAACTAACATAAGTGTTAAGATTTTAAATATCATCCTGTCTATATAAAAAGCCGATGTTTTTGCAGGTGAGGTTATTAAAGCACATGCTTCCATACGTCCATATGACAGTACGTTTGAATGGCAGTTCGTTCGTATGTTAGTGGGTTTTGTTCTATATTAGTACTAGCTTTCCGCCCGCGGCTTCGCCCGCGTGAAATTCGGTTATATCGCGCGATATGATAAGGAGTATCCTATAGTCTTTCCCAAGGTCTAGACTATTTTTCAAAATTGGATAAGTGGTTTATGTGTCAGTTATAAACAGTTAAACAATCTTACATGATTTTATGTTTGACAATAAGGAACTTCCATACAAAGTTTCATTCCCTATTTCAACCCCCTCAATCATTTTTTTCGCGATAAAAAGTATTCTATGTCCTTTCCCAAGTTTAGTTCTATTTTCATACCGAATTCCATTAAAATCGGTTCAGTGGTTTAGGCGAGAAAGCGTAACAGACAGACAGACAGACAGAGTTACTTTCGCATTTATAATATTAAGTAAGGATAGTACAAGATAGTTGGCTTCCTATAAAGCCTTCTCCTTGCTGTTCATACTTCTTACAAGTGTTTAAATATGATTGAATCCTATCCCGAGTCAGTTTTATTCGAGCTATAGTATAAATCGGTAATTTTTAATTAAAATGTGCGTTCCTACGTAAAAACGTAGTTTCGTGAATTGATACATTTTTGTCTATGTCTATGTAGGAAAAGGGCGGGGAGTATTTCATATGAAAGCCAAGGTCATGAAGTTTTATTTCCCGCCTAGTCAGTGTCCACTATGCATTGGACACGTGAACACCTTGCGTTTGCCCTCGAGGCGTATTTTTTTAATGGCTGTTGCATTATCGCTACTCAACGAGCATTCCGTACTCGGTTCCGTATTCGTCCTTCAGGTCCGGTTCCTGATCGGAAATGGATTGTTACGTGGGTGAACACATTTAGGGCAAGTGGAAGTGTGAATAAAAGTGGGTCTGGAGGTCGGCCGACTGTCACTACACCCGAAAACGTAGAGAGAGTTGGACTGTCATTTCTGCGTTCTCCAAACAAATGATTGACGCCTTTTTTCTGCCTACCTAAGTCAGTATAATATCAGAATTTTTATTTATGTTAAGCATATTTATACCGGATATCAACGCATACTGTAACCGCTTGTAAAATTATTTACGCTAAAAATATACACTTTTTCATAAAAACGTAGCTTAAAAATAAGTTAAACCTTTTGCACATTTAAATCTGCATCACTAAGGAGTATCTTTGAAAGATTACGAGCTAAAATTTCATTCGAATACTTTCGCGAACCGCTCAACTATCTCGTTCTGTCGACAAACATTTTGCGAGTTCTATAAATTAAATTATTCTACGTAGAATGTCGTTATAAAATATATTTTTAAATAAAGTATCTATTTATACAATTATTTAGGGATCTGTTGGAATATTTTAAAGAGATTCTTTGGGAAAATACAACTGCATGGACAAACACTATTAGACTTAGTGCTTATTAATGTATCATTATTATATTAGAGATAGAGGTCAGTCGTAGCGCAGAGATTGTAGGTTCGCTTCCCACTCTAGGAAATGAAAATATTAAATATTTATTATAATTAATACTTAACATTTTCATTTCCTCGCTCATAACAAGGGATGGTGCGGCGTTAAGTTCCGCCACTCAGCACGTAATACCTCAATTTATATATATATAAAAGCGTCTTCATGCTTTAAGTGCGGTTGAATTCAAGATACTGCGTATTAAATAGCGTAACTTAACGTTGCATTTTGTCTCAGCAAAGCGCTGAAATGAAAATATACTAATGAAATTATTCTCCAGAATGGGAATCGAACCCACAACTAATCGCGTGTACAGATGATATTCCACTGCACCATTATGGCCTCTTTTACAGTATCTAATTTCTAATATCAGAGTTTAAGTTAGTCTTTAAAACAAAAGATAAGGAGATATTCAGTTTTGCACACTCAATTAGGATTAAGTTTTGTTCAAATATTTTCAATGTCAACTAATTTAGAAGTTTGTAGTTTCAAAGTTAGTATTATCTCCCTTTTGTATTAAGTTAAAGCTGAAATCATATATATATATATATATATATATATATATATATATATATATATATATATATATATATATATATATATTTATACGTGAAGCAAAAACTTTGTACCCCTTTTTACGAAAATTACGCGGACAGAGGAGTATGTAACTTGGCACACTTATAGTTTATATAGCTAAAGAGTGCAGAATGATAATATCTTTTTAATAAATGTTACACACTCTACCATGGTTGCCGTCCATGTTTATATAATTTGATATATTCGTTGCTGGGCAACAGCGTTGTTAATGAATCAACGGGGACACTAATGTTCATGAATATATAGTTGCCATGGCGCAGTGGGTGTCTGGTTGTAAATGCCACTGGTTGTGTGTTCGAATCCCACTTGGTCTACTTCGCTCTAGAAAGACAAAACGCGGCGTTGAGTTCCGTTTTATAACTCGCAATATCCCGGGTTCATTGATGTAATGTTATTTATGTTTGCAGCTTCACGCTTTTTAACGTATACTACGTATTTGCGAGCAACGAGAACCCAAGACATCATTCTCCACTTTCGCTCGAGATATTCATTCAAGACATTTCGTGTTGATTGGCGGAATTCAACGCCGCGCCTTCTTTTACTAGAGCGAATAAATGAAATAATATATGTAAATATAATCATTTCCTCCGTTGGGATCGAACCTACGACCATATTTTACAGACACTGTCCCACTGCACCACTATGGCCACACTTCATGTTAATAAAAACCAAAAATGCATAAAATAGACTGCAGTGACGAAAAATTGAGATAGATTTCCAAACCATTGCCCGTGACAAGGGATTTATAAGGATTTTTTTGTAACAAAAAAACTCCCTACATGAAATACTGTTTAAATATTCAATTGTGACACGCGTATGAAAATTACACTTTTATTAATTTTCTTTTTTGCTTCACACTGTATATAGCAGGGTAGGTAGAGGGAACGTGAGAACCGACGTGTTAAGACATTCCGTTCCCCACCTTCCGCCGAATAGAGGCAATGCGTGCTGAGTGGCGGAACTTAACGCAGTGTTTTGCCTTGTTACGAGAGGCAGAAAATGAAAATAAAGTTTTACATTTCCTGGAGCGGGAATTGAACCCACAACCTGTCGCATTTACAGTCTCACGCTTATGCCTTTGTACCACGACAGGCCATAATTTAATCATAAATTATCCTAATCTTACTTAACTTATGTTTATATATTAAAATTCTATATGATGAAACCTGAAGATAAGCCTAGATTAAACAGACGAGCGGTAAATGTAAGCTTCTTCGTACATTCTAAATAGCTTTCAAAGCAAATGAATGACTTGCCTTGTCGGGATATGAACCCACATCTATCGCTTTCACGAAATATTAAATATGTCTTAATGTTGTTAATAAATACTAGATATAAATATATTATTATAAAGAAAACAGATATTGTGACGCAAAGGCACAAGCGCGCCACTGTAAACGCGATAAGTTGTGGGTTCGATTCCCACTCCAGGAAATGGAATTTTTCATTTCCTGGGTTTGGAAACAAGACAAAGCGCGGCGTTGAGATCCGACATTTAGCACGGAATGACTCAATTCGGTGGAATGTGGAGAACGGAGTGTCTGAACACTAGGTTCCCTCTGCGTTGCTCCCTCTGCTATGTTGTATGCGTACCTGTTGTAATAAATTGGGAACAGACAGACAGTAAGTATTTTATTAAACTAAGTCATGACGGCCTCAATTTCCTTTACTTCCATTTGGGGCAGAAAGAGAGCGGAGTGTCCTAGCACTAGCTTCTCTCTATCTATCACGTTCTACAAAAAACGTGAAGCTCTAATAAACTAATAACAATTAAACGCTAATCAACGTTTCTGAGTACCGTTAGATAATAATAACCCATTTCACTAACAAAAGCTATCAAAACAAAAGCATATACCCATAAATAATATAATCTCATAACGTTACATTTATTATGGACATATTACAGATATCGCTTAAACAATACCGCTTTGTAACAGAATCTGATGAGCGTGGAGCGTGAGGCGTGAAAATATGCGTGACGGACCGACATGCGTACTATATACGAATATATATATATATATATATATATATATATATATATATATATATATAATATTTAGTATTATCATTTTCCTCAATTCGGCGGAAAGTGAGGAACGGAGTGTCATAACACTAGGTTCTATGACTACCCTGCTATATGCGGGATACAATGTGAAGCTATATTAGTATGTACGTATGTATGTCATATTATGATTTTCTCGCTCTGGTAACAAGGCAAAGCGCGGCATTGAGTTCCGGTACTCAGCACGCCTCAATTCAGCGGAAAGTGGGGAACGGAAATGTTAAAAGAGAATGAAGTGTCTTAGCACTAGGTTCTCTGGTTACCTCTGCCTACCCCGCTATGTGCAGAGTACAGCGTGGAGCTAAAAAAAAGTAATTAATATTTAATATTTCAATTTTCCTGCTCTGTTACTTTCAGCGGAATTGAAGCGGGCTGAGTGGCGGAACTTAACGCCGCGCTTTGCATTGTAAAATGCATACAGCGATAATGAAAAGACTAAATATTAATTATTAAAAAAAACACCTGTCGTGGCGCAGAGGCACAAGCGTGCGACTGTAAACGCGACAGGTTGTGGGTTCGATTCCCACTCCAGGAAATGTTAGTCTCTTTATTTCCTGGGTTTGGTAACAAGGCAAAGTGCGGCGTTGAGTTCTGCTACTCAGCACGCAATGCCTCAATTCTGCGGAAAGTGGGGAACAGAAGGTTCCCTCTGCCTACCCTGCTATATGCGGGATACAGCGTGAAGTTAAAAAAAAAATTATAAAAATGAAATATTTTCATTCCTTGCAGAAGGGAATTGAACCCACAAACTGCCACGTTTACACTTTTACATTTATGCCTCTGCGCCACGACTGGCCTCTGTCTGTCTTAAGTATAAACCTAAGTAGGATTACTATTATTTATGAGTAAATTATACTTAGCTTAGTGTGCTTAAGCATTAATGTGTAGAGGCCATCGTGGCGCAGTGGGTTTCCATCAGACTGCAAACGCTATTAGCTGTGGGGTCGATTCTCGAAGGAAATTTATGTAGTTATTTTCATTTTTCCGTTTTCTGATCAGACAAAGCGCGACGTTGAGTTCCGCCACTCAATACGCAATGCCTTAATTCGGCGGAAAGTTGGGCAAAGAAATCTTAAAATAGAACGGAGTGTTAAGACACTAGGTTCTCAGGCTCCCTCTACCTACCCTGCTATGTGCAGGATACAGCGTGAAGCTAAAAAAATGACTCTGACTAGCCCGCTTAGCGATAAAACGAGGAACTTCTTAAATATTTTGTTTAATACTTACGTATGCTACCATAGTATTAGTATTTTTTTTTATGGATAACGGATGACCAACGAACAGAAGGATCACCTGATTGTAAGTGTTTACCTTCGCCCAGGAACATCTACAACACTAGATATGTTGTAGATGCGTTGCCGACCTACAGAATACAGATGGAAGAGGGGAACAATATAGTAATCCGCTATCGAAAACACCACATTTTGGGGAAAGGGGAAAACTTGTATTCCATACCATCGAACGGGAACACATCATTCGATATTTGGCGGTTCGTCTCTGACATGATAGTGGTCGCGAGCCAGACGGAGGACGAATTTCCTACCACCTAACAAAATAAAAAATAAAAGTACGAGAGGATACATAGAGAGAATTTAGAAATTTCAAGATATTGCGTGTTGGCGGTTCTCAAGGCCGTGACTGAACTCTTACAGTTAGTAACTGTTCCACAGCTCCACAATGAAAATAATATTTCATCACAAAAACAGATTGAAGTCAACAAAGTATATGAAAACAAACATATGACTAATGAGCTTAGTTTATCTCTAACACCAACAGTGAGTGTAAATAAGCGAACAACGCTTGTATGAAGTTAAAGTGAAATTTTCACCAAATACTACGCTTGTACCCATATTATTACTTTTGTATTCGTATTTACTTACCTTTGTTACGAGAATGGGACTTTTAGATATTTTTTTTAAAGCTTACATTGAAATTTAATAAGCGTCTATCAGTGGAGAGTGGTGAAAGTTTTGAAAAGGTAAACCGGTTAATTTAGGGAAACCGGTATATAATTAGGGAAGCTGGTATATTTTTAAGGAAGCCGGTATATATTTAGGGAAGCCGGTATATTTTTAGGGAAGCCGGTATATTATAACGGAAAACGGTATATTTTTATAGAAGCTGGTATATATTTTTTTTAGGTTTCATACTTAATTTTTCGTAGGTATTTACTTAGCTTTGTTAAGAGAATATGTCTTTTGTAAGTTAAAATCAAAATTTAATAAATATATAAGACATAAAAAAACATAAGGTAGATGGTTAAAGGAAACTCGGACAGGTTATCTGGGGCTCCTAAGCCAGCAGATGTAAGTCACCCGACTATCCACTAAAGCCGCACAGTGGTCAACTGCTACTAGCGGAAGCTACGGGAACCCTGCGGCGGAAACCTGCAAGGCTCGTCACGAAATCGAGGGTAGTGGACACTCTCGACGGCCTGCTCGGACGTATTTCTACGACGTCATCTAGCCTCTTAGTGTAGTTGATCTATCTGTTTTAATGCTTCTAAAGAATTGTATTATTTTAAGCTTTATACATTTTCCACATATAACAGAAAAAAATAATTTTAAGACACTATCTCGTTTTTCCCAATTTCAAACTTCTGTTGAGTGTTTCTCCACTCAATATATACGAGTATGATGATGATGCGATCTTGAGTTCCGAAACTTAACATGCAATGTTCCTATTTCAGGAAAAAGTAGAGAACGGAGTGTCTAGACACTAGGTTCTCCCACAATCCTGCTATGCAGGAAATAACGTGAAACTGCTGATATACTCGTAGTGCTAATTTCCTGTATTATTAAAATATTTTCTATAATTACATACAAAATTACGTTCCTAATATTAAACATACATACATACAAAACTTCACGCTGTATCCAATATATATCAGGGCAAGCAGAGGGGACCTAGAGTTAAGACACTCCGTTCCTCAATTTCCGCCGAATTGAGGCATTGCGTGCTAAGTGGCGGAAGTCAACGCCGCGTTTTGTCTTGTTACCAAACCGAGGAAATGAAAAATTCCATTTCCTGGAGTGGGAATCGTACCCACTAATCGTCGCGTTTACAGTCGCACGCTTGTGCCTCTGCGCCACGACAGGCGTCACTAATATAAAAAACAAAAGAAATATAATTTACTAAGCTAAAACCGCATTTTGTCATCATTACTCTACTCAGTTAATTACTAATCAGCAATCCCGGAAAGCCAGCATAAAACAAAACACTTGAAGTAATTATTCATGAATTCTAGTAATTATTCTAGAAACGGCCAGAGAAAATGTACCTCAAGAACTTACCTCAAGTTGGGAAAATTAAGAGGTTGTTTACACGTTTGCTTAAGTCTATATTTACGTATCTGTTTTTCTTGTTAACATTTTATGTTCAGTCACTCTGTTCTTTTCAAGTCACTAAAAGAAATTTCTTCTTCTTCTTCAGCTTCACGCTTTATCTTGTATTATATGACAGAAGAACGTAGTGGCAAGATATACAATGAATGAAAAATTGAAAGAATCAGAGGTATTGCTAAGTGGCGGAGCTCAACGCCGCGCTCTGTCGTTATAGAAATGTTCTGCTTAAAAACATAATAAATCTATTCAGGCAAAAGTGAAAAATTAGAAAAGTAGCGTTAGAGAGAATGAGATGCAGAGCTTAGAATAATTGTAAGGTTAATTGTTTTAATAAATGTTTATATACTAGTTGTACCTCGTGACTTTGACTGCGTGTACGTAAGACCCGTTTTTTTCCTGTTTTCCCAGATACTACACGAAATCCTCTCTGAGTACTCCCCTACACTCCTTAAGAAGCCTGCATGCCAAATTTCATTTTTCCACGTCCAATAATTCCGCCTATACATTGTCTGTCAGTCACTCATTACCACAAACGTTTTACATACATATTCTTAAATATACATAACTTAAAGAAGATTCACAAAATAATAATCATAAGACGGCTAAAGTTCGCAAAGATATCGCTACGTAAGGGAAAGCTTGGAGCTCGACGACGATTTCAGAAATTGTACTTAATTACGCGTAACAACGCTCCTTGAAAGCCCGATCTCGTTTAGTTTCATGAAATACAATCTTATTTTTAAGTTGAGGTTTCATAGCTATAATATGAAATAGAACTGAAAATAACAGTTTTGAATAAGTTTCACGCGTTTACGGAATAGCAGTGTAGTCAGAGAGGATCTCGAGTGTCAAGACACTCCGTTCTTTACTTTCCGTCGTCGTACCAGAGCGAAGAAATAAAAGTATATATATATATATATATATATATATATATATATATATATATATATATATATAAAAAAAAAATATATATATATATATATATATATATATATATATATATATATATATATTTAATTATATTTAATTTCCCACGTAATGATTAAGATTTTAACTAAAAATGAAAACCGAATTCGAAAAAATGCACTAAAAACTAAAATTATTAAGAATACCAATCGATTCGGCGGAAAGTGGGGAACGGAGTGTCTTAACACTATGTTCTCTCTGCATATAACAGGGTACTGCTATATGCGGGATACAGCGTGAAGCAATGTGTATGTATGTATTAAGAATAACTCAAAAACTGCTCATCAGATCTTAACTAAATTTAAATAGGACATCAGAAGTACTAGCTCTCATGAAAAAAACCATCATCAAAACTGGTTCACCCACAATAAAAGGCTATGTGGTATACACATAAAAAATACAGTCAAATTGAAATACTTCTCTTTTAAAGTAGGTTAAAAATATTAAGACTCATCCAAACTTTATTTGCAAGATAAAAACCAATAATTTACCATAATGACACTTTGTAGATATCCCACCGACTTACGGGAGTTCCCCAAAGAAATAAGCAAAAATTGATATTTAATCGTTTAAAAAGTCTTTTTCTTGAGTTGATGACGGTCATAATTTTTTTTTTTTTCATCTTCACGCTTTATCCTGTATAACAGGGTAGACAGAAAGGAACCCCTGATCCGATCTTAACTTAAATAAAAAAAAACAATCCAGGAAACTAGAGTGTGGGTGTAACTTCACGCTGTATCCCGCACATAGCGTGATTGGGAGAGGGACCTGAGAACCTAGTGTTAAGACACTCCGTACTACAAGCGACTGTAAACGCGACAGGTTGTAGATTCGATTCCCACTACAGGAAGTCAAAATATTAAATAGTGTTTAATATTTTCATTTCCTCGTTCTGGCAACAAAGCAAAGCGCGGCTTTGAGTTCCGCCACTCAACACGCAATGCCTCAATTCGGCGGAAAGTGGAGAACGGAGTGTCTTAGCACTAAGTTCTCAGGTTGCATTCTCATTGCGTGCTGAGTGGTGGAACTACGACAGATGTTAAAAAAAACCCTAGGTTCTCTCAACCCACCCTGTTATACGTGATAAAGCGTGAAGCTCAGTCAAACGTAACCCTAATTTCCACATATTCAAATGACAACGTGTCGAGTCGTTCAGAAGACGAATATTAAAGTGTATTTGGTTAACAAGTTTTTGTAATTAAAACGTGCTTGTCTTGAGGGCATGTTTGAAATTTACGAATAAGATATTTAGTGCCTAATGTTACTTTATGGTACTTACTTTGTTCATTGTATGCTAATTTAGATATAAATTTCATAAAATAAATGTACATGAAAATTAAGAAAATATCGTTATTTTGACAGTCTATTATGGAGTCTATTTTGACAGTCTATTTTAAGTATATTTTGACAGTCTATTTTAACAGTCTATTTTGACAGTCTATTTTAACAGTCTATTTTGACAATCTATTTTGACAGTCTATTTTGACAGTCTATTTTGACAGTCTATTTTGACAGTCTATTTGAACAGTCTATTTTAACAGTATTTTGAAAGTCTATTTTGAAAGTCTATTTTGACAGTCTATTTTAACAGTCTATTTTGACAGTCTATTTTGACAGTCTATTTTGACAGTCTATTTTAACAGTATTTTGAAAGTCTATTTTGAAAGTCTATTTTGACAGTCTATTTTGACAGTCTACTATTTTAACAGTCTATTATTTTGACAGTCTATTATTATCAATTCGACTGTATTTCTGTATGTGTTAACGTATAACTTTTTACTGGGTGAACCAATTCTGATGTTTCTTTTTTTATATGATAGCTTGTGCTTCTGAAGTTATCTCATTTAAATCTAATTAAGATCTGACAAGTAGTTTCTAACTAATTTGTAATTTCGTTGTACTTTTATTATGACACCTCTAGTAATATTATAAGCATGAATGTAAGTTTGTTTGTAAATCTTTCGCACCAAAACCACTAAGCTGATTGTCATGAAACTTTGTATATTCTTAGAGTTATTAAAAAGGGCATAGGATACTTTTTAATAAAAAAATATTAAAAGAATATTATGTAATATGAACTATGGAACCTTATTGCCCACGCGAGTAAAGCCGCGGTTAATAGCTAGTTTTCATATAAAGTTTGGGATGATTACGTTTAACATAATTATTTGAAGTATGTTCCTGAACTCTGAATTATTATTATTTTTTTTTTTATACCACGACGGTGGCAACAAGGCACACGGCCCACCTGATGGTAAGTGGTTACCTTGGCCTATGGACGCTTTCAACACCAGGGGCATCACTTACGCGTTGCCGATCCAATTAACCTACGTGAGAGTAATTTAATATAATAATTACTATTAAAAAAAAATATATTGATTAAAAATATTTTCTAGGAGGCCACGTTCTACAATTTTCCTGCTGGCATTCGAATACGTATACCACGGCTACGTATCCAATATACCTTGGCACCATATATGAGTGCCATGGCCCCCACGAAAATGTTACTGGCACTCATTTATGGATGGCACGCAATGTGTTAAGTATATTACTTTAATTGTATTAGTTAGTAAGCAAGTTTATTATCTAGTTTTATAACTGTATATAAATACGTGAAGCAAAAACTTTGTACCCCTTTTTACGAAAATTACGCGGACGGAGGAGCATGAAATTTGGCACACTTATAGTTTATCTAGAGAAGTAGTGCAAAATTCTAATATTTTTCTTAAATAATGCATAAAAAGTATAATTAAATTAATAAAATAAATGTTACACACACTATCATGGTTGGACATACATGTTTATACAAAGTGACATAAACATTACCAAAGATAACGCGTTATTAACGCGTTAACGGACTTAGTTATATGTAAAAACGTTGATAATCGTGATAAAATAAATAAAAAAGTCATAGTAAAACTTGATGAGGAGGAAAACAAAAATTGATTTAAATACAAGTACAGCAGTAAAATTAAACTAACCAACAAATCTTTTTTAACGCGAAAGAAGTACGCTACACGAGCAACGCTAGTATATATCTCTAACAATAATATTTAAAAATTTCTAAAAATATATAAGAGAATATGCTTTATTTCATTTCATACGTTACTGACCTGCCAAGTCCAGGTTCTTTGGTGTCTCTTCCTAGACATATCTTAGTGGCACGACGTCGGACGCGAGTGTAACAATTGTAATGCACATTCTAAGGTATAACTGTCTGAAGCAAGCATGTTATATTCATGGAAATAGAATTCAAATAAAATATTTTAGTTTTTATTTTTATAAATGATCAGGACCTTTATGGCGCAATGGTATCTGATCGAGAGGTTATGGGTTCGATTTCCACTCGGGGTAATGATTATTTTGACCAACTTTAATAGGGAGGTTCTCTTGTTCTCTTCTTCTAAGAGGTATTTTTTGTGTTACCTGTTGCATAACTTTTTACTGATAAGATGAAGAAACTATGATGATTTTTTTTTAGTATATGATAGATGATGTGGTCCCATTTTAAATTGGGTACGATTTGCGAATAGTTTTTGAGTTATTTGTAACAATTATTCTGTTTGTTTCTTTGAAATCAGAATGAAATGTAACTACAATTTTTAGGTTGTGTTGAATATGTTCTCAGTTACCTACAAAATTGTATCTTGCTTGTCAATCTGCCCGTTCATCTTTCAGAACCTCAAACACAGATATTAGATACCTTCGAAAATTTTAACCAATCAAAAATCTTAAAGTTTGTAAACCTTACTTGACTATACTAAGAGAATATACATACATACATAGCTTCTCGCTGTATCCCGCATATAGCAGGGTAGGCAGAGGGAACCTAGTGTTAAGGCACTCCGTTCTCCACTTTCCGCTGAATTGAGGCATTGCGTGCTGAGTGGCGGAACTCAAGGCCGAGCTTTGCCTTGTTACCAAACCCAGGAAATGGAAAATTCCATTTCCTGGAGTGGGAATCGAACCCACAACCTGTCGCGTTTACAGTCGCACGTTTGTGCCTCTGTGCCACGACAGGCGTTCCTAACACTAAATATAGTATAGTTATTTTTATTGATTTATTACGTTCTTCATATGTTCATTAAGTTCTTCGTCATTAAGTAAATGAAGAACGCGGTAGCTGATTTAACAGAAAACAGACATTAAAATAAGATATTATTACATTTAGCAAAAAACAATTTTAAAAACAACCTCTGTTTACTGTAGAAAGTAAATTAGGAAAAGAGCTTCATAAAAATACTTTGTTAGACGCAAAAATAACGAAGTTACTTAGTCGACTACGTCGCAAAGCTGGAAAAAAACATGGAAGCAGATCTAGATTTTGCAATTTTATATTTATTTTTAACATTTTTAGTTGGAACTGTGAATTCGATTGGTTGTGGGTTCGATTCCTACTCTAGGCATTTTTTAGCTTCACGCTGTATCCTACACATAGCAGGGCAGGAAACCAGAGAACTTAGTGTTAAGAAGCTCCTTTCTCAACTGAATCTGAATTGAGGCATTGAGTACTGTCTCATACTACGTAAAGAGAGAAACGCCAATCGTTGCCTGTTTTCTTGATCTCTCTAAGGCTTTCGACATGGTTTCATACAATATTTTATGGAAGAAACTTCAGAAAACCGGTTTACCTATAGAGCTCATTAACATTCTTAAGTATTGGTATGGAAACCAGGTCAACAATGTACGATGGGAGGGAACATTGTCTCGCCCATATGGCTTGGAGTGTGGCGTGAGACAAGGGGGGTTGACTTCGCCAACTCTTTTCAACATTTATGTTAATGAATTGATAGCTGAACTCAGCAGCATCAGAATTGGCTGTTATATAGATGGTGTATGTATTAATAATATTAGCTATGCTGACGACATGGTGCTGCTGAGTGCATCTGTCTGTGGCATAAGAAAATTACTATCTGTCTGTGAGTCGTATGCTAAGTCACATGGTCTAATTTACAATGTGAAAAAGAGTCAAATAATGGTCTTTGATGTCAGAGGCAAGTGTAAGAAAGAATTACCACCGGTATTCCTTAATAATTGTAGCTTAGGTAGGGTGGATAATTTCAAATATCTAGGACACCATTTGACCTCTGATTTAAAAGATGATACTGACATTGAACGGGAGAGGAGAGCGTTGTCGGTGAGGGCGAACATGCTTGCTCGCAGGTTTGCACGTAGTTCACGGAATGTTAAAATAACATTATTTAGGGCATATTGTACATCTTTTTACACGTGCAGTCTGTGGGCGAGATATACTCAAAAATCTTACAGCGCTCTCCGCGTTCAGTACAATAACGCGTTCAGGGTGTTGTTGGGGCTACCTCGATGCTGCAGTGCCTCAGGGATGTTCGCTGAAGCGCGTGTTGACTGTTTTTACGCCCTCATGAGAAAAAGATGCGGGTCTCTGGTGCGTAGGGTACGGGGTAGTGTCAACAAAATCCTGAACATGATATCTAATAGACTAGATTGCATATACATGAATCATTGCTGTTCCGTTGCAAACGGGATGGTGTAGCGGTGATTCATGTGTATTGTAACATATATTTAAAAAAAATGTAATAATAACTAACCTAGTCAGTAAGAAATTTTTGTTTACTAACCATAATGAGTCAATGTCACTTGAATAAAGAATTATTATTATTTGTATCTCGTTACAGGTTCTCGGGTTCAAAGGAACCCGGTCCTTTGGAAGGCTTGCGTGGGGACACAGGTCCAACACGTAGAGGCCCCTTTGAGACAACAATATTTTTTAATCTGACGCATTGACCGGGATCCATCTCTGAGTAACCATAGGCAATTGCTCAGAGACGGTCACCGGTCATTGCGTAGGAGCTATGGAACATATGGAAAACTAAAATAGGGCTATGGAATGGAGTTTGGATGGACTAAGTACTGGGCTATTGATTGAGACTATCGGACGTCCGCCTTTTCAACAGTCTCAAATTGAAAGGTTAGCGGACGGTGACTCGCCTCCCACTAGATGGGCCCCCACAAAGCGGCGTAGTGCCTTGGGCGCAACATCGGTGTGGTCGGCTAAGGGTGTTGAGAGGTGTGCACCGGTTTCACCATCGCGAGTGAGCTCGTGAGCGGGTTTCCCCGTTATTACGCAGATTGAGCACTTCCACCCTTCCGAGCATATAGCTCTTGCGCTCCACTCTGCCGGCCAATGAAGGCAAGCCAGAGGCGGGGGATAAATTACAATTCCCCTCTGGAGGTCTCAGGTCCGTGGGGTCGCCACTCCCCAACAGCTCGCCACAAGCTGCCCTGCGGGCTTATTATTATTATTATTATTATTATTATTGCATGCTGGGTGGCAGAAGTCAAAGCCGCGCTTAGCCTTGTTTGCCAAGTAATATAGTTTTACTTTTCAAAATGCAGTTTCAAAAATATAGGAAAATTGCAAAACCTCTTATCATTGGATATTTTCTAATTAGATATTTCTAATTAATATTGAAGCTACAAAAATCTATACCTTTAAAAAAAACGCTTGAGTTAATGAGTAACTGACAGATAATGTACAGGCGTAACTACTGCACATACAAAGCTGAAATTTGTCATATAGGCTACTTGGGCAGTATAAAAGAGAGAATTTCTCAATACTCCTTCAAAAACGGGAAAAAATGGAATTTTATGTTATAGTCCACACGAACGAGGTCGAAGGATACAGCTAGTGAAAAAGAAACAGGGAATAAACGTTTAATAAACATACTTTATCAGTTGATGACGAAACATCAGTTTTTGTATAAAATGAGGGAACATTACGTACTGTTATATCCCAAATTAGTATGCCTTTGTGCTAACACAATATTCTATCCTTCCTGTGTCATCAAATCTCTCCTTTACTAACCATTTCACATCCAAGTCTAATCTGTCTGTTCCTTACCTCAATCGAGAGCGGTTGTCCCCAAGTTCTAAGTTTAGTGAACATTATTATTTCTAATTATATTTTAATTAAATAAAGTTTTTTTTTAAAAACTCAAATTCTCTTTTCGTTGTAACAGTACGTTAAATTAAAACACGAACGACCCCCTTTGAGTAACATTAACGGTTTCATTTAATTATCATAATTTAATTAGTGAAAGCGTGATTGACGATAATTAACAAGATTTCTTGTCTTACACGGTAAAGATGGTTAAGGAAAATCTATAAAATTGATATTTTAAACAAAAATAGAACACCGACCACCGAAGGTACTATTTTATGCACCTTGCTGATCGTTCTTACCTCTTTCAAATACACTCAAGTTTCAGCTTTTATACTATGAGGTAAGTCTAGCAGTTCATGAGCTCTTAATCTATTACGTGTTTTCCTTCAAAAACGGGAAATAATTTGTTTAATTAATGAATTTCATTGTAGTCAAAATTTTGAATTTTTAGGCCTTTAAATTGTTGTATTTGTTGTTTTTAAATGTGTTTTTACAAAGTCTCTGATTATGTCAGAGGAACCCTGCATTATTAATATAAAAAAAAAATCTATTACGTGTCTTTACTTTTTATTACATATTCAAATACACATATATAAATTATTTTCATTGTTTCGCTTTGGTGAAGCGCGTCGTTGAATTCCGCCATTCAACACACAATGTCTTCAGGAGGAAAGTGGACAACGAAGTGTCAAGATCATAGGTCATATGTCTCTCTAAAACTAGAGAAAGGAGTGTCTTAACACTAGTTCCTCTCTAACCCTGCTATGCGGGTTAAAGCGTGAAGCATTATAATTTGGAAGCAAAACTTGAATCTCCTCTAGCGTTTGGACGATATCCAAATCCTATCACGTTTACGAAATATTCTTAATCGTGTGATTTATTACTACTTACTTTGCCTTTTGTAGTTAAATTGCATTTAAAGCGATATTGTCGGCACAGAGGCACAAGCGTGCGACTGTAAACGCGACAGGTTGTGGGTTCGATTCCCCACTCCAGGAAATGCATATGTTTAGTATTTTCATTTCCTGGGCTTGGTAACAAGGCAACGCGCGGCGTTGAATTCCGCTACTAACATGCAATGCCTCAATTTGGCGGAAAATGGGGAACGGAGTGTCTTAATACTAGGTTCTCAGGTTCCCTCTGCCAACCTCTGAGTACAAGACAACTCGTTACTAAGACACTGTTCCCCACTTTCCGCCGCACTGAGGCATTGCGTGCTGAGTGGCGGAACTCAACGACGCACTTTAATTATTATAAATATTTAATATTTATTCCCAGGAGTGGGAATAGAACCCACAACCGCTCCCGTTTACAGTCTTACGCCTCTGCGCCACGACAGGCCTTTACTTTATTTACTATTCTAATATTAAATTAGTAATTATTATTTACTTGCCAAAAATAATCTAATGTAATGTTCTTGACGTGCCATGACAGATGTATTTATCTCCATCATCTGAAACAATAGGCTGTCACAAAAATACGCCACCTTTAACCTAACCTAACCTTCGTATGCCTTAATTAAGCGGATTTTACTAAATTCTAGACCTTTTTGTATTAGATATTTTAAAATAA
>JAKGSA010001558.1:34096-50500 GCA_033558755.1 Philaethria dido | reverse complement strand
TACAGTCGCACGCTTGTGCCTCTGCGCCACGACAGGCGTTCATTAAATTATTATTAAATATTCATTGTTATATATATTTAATATTTTCAGCTCCGTTAACATGGCAAAGCGCGGCGTTAAGTTCCGCTACTCAGAACTTAAGAACAGAGTGTCTTAACACTAGGTTCTCAGGTTATTTATGCCTATCCTGCTATGCGCGGGATACAGCGTGAAGATAAAAAAAATATAATAAAAATAATCATTATTTACCTCATTAGCGGTCAATTCAGGTGTCAATTCCAATATATGGCTCAGGGGATGAGGCAGTAACTGTCCTAACGTCATCACTGAAAGTAGTTCTGTCATAGCTGATAACTCACGCGCCATTTCTTCTGACTGTGTGTGTCGGTCTGATTAAAAATAAAAAAATAACAATAGTTATATGTATATGTAAGAAACTTTATAGAATATTATATTTTTAAAGATATTTAGTTTCGTCTTTAGCTTCACGCCGTATCCCGTATATAGCAGGGTAGACGGAGGAAACCTAGTGTTGAGACACTTCGTTCTCCATTTTCCGCGGAATTAAGGCATCGCGTGCTGAGTGGCGGAACTCGATGCCGCACTTTGCCTCGTCACCGAACCCAGGAAATAAAATGAAAAATGACTAACATTTAGTGGTTCGCATCCGCGCCAATAGATGTTTGACATGAAAAGACACAAACGTACGTACCTAGGTGCGCGCGCGCTTGCGGTGCAGCAGCGAGGCGGCCGTGGCGCGCGGCCAGCGCGGACGCGGGCACAGCGCGGGGCGCGCGCGCGCCGCCGCCACCGGCGCCGCGCGTCACGCCGCAACGCCACACCGCCGCGCGCGTGTTACAACTCGCGGCACGGATCGCTCACTCAGCTATACTCACACAGACACAGACGTACGTACCTAGGTGCGCGCGCTTGCGGTGCAGCAGCGAGGCGGCCGTGGCGCGCGCAGCAGCGCGGACGCGAGGGCACAACGCGGGGCGCGCGCGCGCCTGCCCGCCGCAGCGCCGCGCGCGTCACGCCACTGGCTCCACACCGCCGCGCGTGTGCAGCTCGCGCCCTGGATGCTCACTCGCTATATGCTCACACAGACACCGCAGACGGTGATATGCGTACCCTAGGTGCGCGCGGTGCGGCAGCGAGACCGTATTTACCAGCAGCGCGCCGGACGCGAGACCTGGCGCGGAGGGCGCGCGCGCCACCCGCCGCAGCGCCGCGCACGTCACGCCACTGGCCCGCCACCGCCGCTTGCGCGTGTACAGCTCGCGCGGACTGCTCCACTCGCTATACTCACACGAGGACACAGACGTACGTACCTAGGTGCGCGCTTGCGGTGCAGCAGCGAGGCGGCCGTGGCGCGCAGCAGCGCGGACGCGAGGCACAGCGCGGGGCGCGCGCGCGCCACCCGCCGCAGCGCCGCGCGCGCGTCACGCCGCAGCGCCACACCGCCGCGCGCGTGTACAGCTCGCGCTGGATGCTCACTCGCTATACTCACACAGACACAGGGCGTGCGTACCTAGGTGCGCGCGGCGCGGTGCAGCAGCGGGCGGCCGTGGCGCGCCGCCCGCGAAAGCTATGGACGCGAACACAACGCGGGGCGCGCGCGCCTCACCGCCGCAACGCCGCGCGCGATCACGCGCCACAGCGCCACACCGCCGCGCGCGTGTACGGCTCGCGCTGGATGCTCGCGCTATACTCCACACAGACGCGCGTACGTACCTAGGTGCGCGCGCTTGCGGTGCAGCAGCGGGCGGCCGTGGCGCTGGCAGCGCGGACGCGAGGAGCACAACGCGAGACGCGCGCCACCGCCGCAGCGCCGCGCGCGTCACGCCGCAACCACACCGCCGCGCGCGTGTGCAGCTCGCGCTGGATGCTCTCCTCGCCTGCTCCACACAGACACAGACGCATTACCTAGGTGCGCGCGCGCTTGCGGTGCAGCAGCGAGAGGCGGCCGTGGCGCGCAACAGCGCGCCGGACGCGGGCACAGCGCGGGGCGCGCGCGCCACCACCGCAGCGCCGCGCGCGTCACTCCTGGCGCCACACCGCCGCGCGCGTGGCCGCAGCTCGCGCTGGATGCTCACTCGCTATACTCACACAGACACAGACATTACGTACCTAGGTGCGCGCTTGCGGTGCAGCAGCAGGGGGCGGCAAGTGGCGCGCAGCAGCGCGGACGCGGCGGAGCACAGCGCGGGGCGCTGCGCGCGCCACCGCCGCAGCGCCGCGCGCGTCACGCCACCAGCGCCACCGCCGCGCGCGTGTACGCTTTCGCTGGATGCTCCTCGCTATACTCCACACAGACACGGACGTACGTACCTGGGTGCGCGCGCTTGCGGTGCAGCGGCGCGGGCGACCGTGGCGCTTGGCAGCGCGGACGCGAACTGGCGCGGAACGCGCTTGCCTCCCGCCACCGCAACGCCGCGCGCGCGTCACGCCCTGTTCCACCGCGCGCGCGTGTACAGCTTTCGCCTGGATGCCTCACTCGCTATCCCTCACACGGACGTGCGGTACCTAGGTGCGCGCGCGCTTGCGGTGCCAGCAGCGGGCGAGCCGTGGCGCGCAGCAGCGCGGACGCGGGCACAACGCGGGGCGCGCCGCGCCACCGCCTGGCGCTAGCGCGCGATCACGCCGCAGCGCCACACCGCCGCGCCGCGCGATGTACAGCTCGCTGGATGCTCCATCGCTATGCTCACACAGACACGGACGTACGGTGCCTTCCCTGGATGCGCGCGCGGGAATGCGCGGGGCGGCGTGGCGCGGCGGCGCGGACGGGGCTGGCGCGCGGGGCGCGCGCCACCCGCCGCAGCGCCGCGCGATGATCACGCCGCAGCGCCACGCCGCCGCGCGCGTGTACAGCTCGCGCTGGATGCTCACTCATATACCACACGAACACAGACGTACGTACCTGGGTGCGCGCGCTTGCGGTCTGCAGCAGCGAGGCGGCCGTGGCGCGCCAACGCGCGGACGCGGGCACAACGCGGGGCGCGCGCGCGCCACCGCCGCAGCGCCGCGCGCGCGCACGTCCGCCGCAGCGCCACACCGCCACGCGCGTGTACAGCTCGCGCTGGATGTCACTCGCTATGCTCACTGAACACGGACGTACGTGCCTAGGTACGCGCTTGCGGTGCAGCAGCGAGGGCGGCCGTGGCGCCTCAGCAGCGCCGGACGCGGGCAGCGCCAGGGCGCGCGCGCTCACCCGCCGCAGCGCCGCGCGCGTCACGCCCGCAGCGCCACACGCCGCGCGCGATGTGCAACGCTCGCGCTGGATGCTCACTCGCTATACTCACACAGACACAGACGCGTACGTACCTGGGTGCGCGCAGCTTGCGGTGCAGCAGCGGGCGGCCGTGGCGCCTCTCAGCAACGCGGACGAGCGCAACGCGGGGCGCGCGCGCTCTACCACGCCGCAGCGCCGCGCACGTCACGCCACGCAGCGCCACACCGCCGCGCGCGTGTACAGCTCGCGCTGGATGCTCACTCGCTATACTCACACAGACACAGACGTACGTACCTAGGTGCGCGCGCTTGCGGTGCAGCAGCGAGGCGGCCGTGGCGCGCAGCAGCGCGGACGCGAGGCACAGCGCGGGAACGCGCGCGCCGCCGCCGCAGCGCCGCGCGCGTCACGCCGCAACGCCGCCGCGCGCGTGTACAGCTCGCGCTGGATGCTCACTCGCTACTCCACACAGACGTGCATTACCCTGGGTGCGCGCGCTTGCCGGTGCAGCAGCGAGGAGCCGTGGCGCGCAGCAGCGCGGACCCGCGAGAGCACAGCGCGGGGCGCCGCGCGCGCCACCGCAGCGCCGCGGCGCGTCACGCCACCAGCGCCACACCGCCGCGCGTGTACAGCTCACGGCAGCTGGATGCTCACTCTATGCTCACACAGACACAGACATGCGTACCTAGGTGCGCGCGCTTGCGGTGCAGCAGCGAAGGCGGCCGTGGCGCGCAGCAGCGCGGACGCGAGCACAACGCGGGGCGCGCGCTGCGTCACCCGCCGCAGCGCCCGCGCGTCACGCGCCGCAGCGCCACACCGCCGCCGCGCGTGTACAGCTCGCGCTGGATGCTCCTCGCTATACTCCACACGAGACGCTTTCTGAACGTACGTGCCTGGGTGCGCGGCGCGCGGACCTGCAGCAGCCCAGAGGGCGACCGTGGCCTTGCGGCAACGCCGGACGCGGAGCGCACAACGCGAGACGCGCGCGCACTCCTGCCGCAGCGCCGCGGCGCGTCACGCCGCAACGCCACACCGCCAGCGTGTGCAGCTCGCTGGATGCTCACTCGCTATGCTCACACGGACACGGACATTGCGTACCTAGGTTGCGCGCGCTTGCGATTGCGGCAACCAGACGGCCGTGTTTGCCTGCAACAGCGCGGACGCGAGCTGGCCCCGCGGAGCGCGCAGCGCTCCCCCCACCACCAGCGCCGCGCGCGTCACGCCACTGGCGCCACACCGCCGCGCGCGTGGCTGCAGCTCGCGCTGGATCGCTCTCACTCGCTATACTCACACAGACGTGCGTACCTAGGTGCGCGCTTGCAGTGCAACAGCGAGACTGACCGTGGCGCGCAACGAGCGGACGCGGGCCTGAGACGCGCCTCCTCCACCGCCAGCGCCGCGCGCGTCACGCCACTGTGCCACACCCGCCGCGCGTGTACAACTGCGCTGGATGCTCACTCGCTATACTCACACGAGACACCACGGACGTACGTACTGCCTAGGTGCGCGCGCGCGGTTGCGGCAGCAGGGCGGCCGTGGCCGCGCGGCAGCGCGGACGCGAAGAACGCGAGACGCGCGCGCGCGCCACCGCCGCAGCGCCGCGCGCGTCACGCCGCAGCGCCACACCGCCGCGCGCGTGTACAGCTCGCGCTGGATGCTCCTCACTCGCTATGCTCACACAGACACAGACGTGCGTACCTAGGTGCGCGCGCTTGCGGTGCAGCAGCGAGGCGGCCGTGGCGCCTCAGCGCGCCGGACGCGAGGAGCACAACGCGGGGCGCGCGCGCGCCGCCGCAGCGCCGCGCGCGCGATCGCGCCGCAGCGCCACGCCGCGCGTGGCCGCGCAGCTCGCGCTGGATGCTCACTCGCTATGCTCACGGACGTGCGTACCTGGTGCGCGCTTCCGGGAGTGCAGCAGCGAAGACGACCGTGGCGCGCAGCAGCGCAGACGCGTTTCAGCGCGAACGCGCGCGCGCACCGCCACAACGCCGCGCGCGTCACGCCGCAGCGCCAATGCAGCTCGCGCTGGACCATCACTCGCTATACTCCACACAGACCTGGACGAGAAATACGCATTACCCTGGGTGCGCGCTTGCGGGTGCAGCAGCGAAGACGACCGTGGCGCGCAGCAGCGCGGACGCGGGCACAACGCGGGGCGCGCAGCGCCCTCCTCCACCTGGCGCCGCGCGCGTCACGCCGCAGCGCCACACCGCCGCGCGCGTGTACAGCTCGCGCTGGATGCTCACTCGCTATACTCACCAGACACGAGACGTGCGTGCCTGGGTGCGCGCGCTTGCGGTGCAGCAGCGAGACGGCCGTGACGCGCAACAGCGCGGACGCGGGAGCGCAACGCGGGGCGCGCGCTTCCACCCGCCGCGCAACGCCGCGCGCGGCGTCACGCCACCAGTATACACCGCCGCTTGCTGATGTTACAGCTCGCGCTGGATCTTTCACTCGCTATGCTCACACGGACGTACGCGTACCTAGGTGCGCGCTTGCCGGTGCGGCAGCGAGACGGCCGTGGCGGCCTCAAAGCCTGGCAGCGCGGACCGCGAGGCACAGCGCCGAGACGCGCGCCGCGCCACCCGCCGCAGCCCATACGCCGCGCGATCACGCCACTGGCCACACCGCCATAGCGTGTGCAGCTACAGCTCGATGCTCACTTGCTGATGCGCGCGAATCGTTCTGCACTCCCACTTGCAGGTACGAGGGATTATATTTAAATTGTTAGAATTCTCGCTCTAATTGAGACGAGGTTTTTATTTTTTTATTTTCAACTTCACGCCGTATCCCGCATATAGCCAGATGGAGCGGAGGAAACTAAGGGAACCCAGTGTTGGGGAGACACTCCGTTCCACCGATTTATAAATTGAGACATTGCGTGAGAGAAGTTTCTTATTAATCTTATTAATATAAATTAAAACAATTCTTACAGAATACATAGATTCGATTATCTTAAATATATATCGATATATAAAATGAAATAGTCGAAAACGATCAACGGCAATGTTATAACTTTTATATAACGTGAAAGTTTATTAATTTCGCCACTAAATAGATCGTCTATCATTATATTATAAAACATTTTTTTTTCATTACATATTGTAAAAAAAACATTACAAAAACTCAAAAGTCCTACAAAAAAAGACACGAAATCTTACGTCCTACGATCTAAACTATAGAAAAGAATAACCATGGCTAGAATCAAAAAGCCTAAGCAAACTGACTCACGAGTATGTAATATACTTATCACTTAATAAATCCAAAATTTAATAACATTTTACTAAATATTGCTAATAAAATATTTGTACTAACAAAACATTTGTATAAAATTTAAAAAAAAAATACTAAAAGTATTTCAACTTTCCATAGTTAGAAGCAAAGAGTGACTTAGAACTATTTTTTGTACAAGACCAGCTTCAATTGTTCAACCTAAACATAACTAATTAACATTTAATATTCACAAGACATTTATAATACAACCCAGTGACAACTTTAAACAAGTTACCTTAGAAGAAGAAATAATAACATTTGCACCTATCACTTGGGCTTTAAATTTATATGAACCATAGATATATATATCCATAGATTCAAAATAAAACGTATATAAAAAATTTAATATTTACTGACCTTAGTAAAATCTTCATCAGGCCAAGGAAGTCCATTGTACATGACATCTGGTGAAACTAATTCAACTAAAAGCAACGATATTGCCGTTGATCCCTCCACAATGCCTGTATTTCCATCCTGTTGAATATAATCCGTATGTTAATATTTTATATAAATAAATAAAATAAATTAAAACATAATTAATTATTATCCTTTTTTTTATTTACTTTTCTACAGAAACAGTTAAATTTTGTTCATTTTTATTTTCTTTTATTGTTATATGAATATTCTTAGATACATTCTTATAGAAATTATCTTCAATATTAAGATAGTATTGGTGTAAAAATTAAATTAAAAATATATGAAGTATTAGGATTGTATAGAATATGTACACAATTGGATATAATTTCAAATTTCTTTTCTCGAAATATATTTAAATGAACAAAAGGTACTACACCAAAAAAATAAAGAACATATTTATAATAAATAAAGAAGACAGATATAAGTCCTTTATTTATATTTTAATATGATAACCACACATTGAGAATTCGAAAAACATTTTTATGAAACGTCTAAAAATTTGAACGCAAAAGCCTTGCGATCAGAGAGCTCGGACAATTTTCATCAGTCCGAGTTCCAATCCCGCTACATTCAAATGATTAGGCGTTTACTAAAAAACGTTTTCCATAGTTTTTAAATAAATTTCCATACCATACAAGCCATCAAAGCCCCCATAAGCAGTTCGGCGTTGTGCGCCGGCGCGGCGGACGCGGCGCGCGGCGGCGCTCGGCGGCGCACGCCCTTGCCGATGACGCCGGCGTGGAACACCGACGTGTGACTTTGTGTTAACTGTGTTATGGGGCCCTGGATTACAAAAAACATGCTTTTATTTATAATTATTTACATTTTAATAAAAGTATAAAGCAAATTTTAAGTAGAATAAAAAAGAACGCACGGCTCAATGGCCAGAGCGCTTGGACGGTTTCCGAGAGGCGCGGGTTCGAATCCCACTGCGTTCAAATTTTTATACGTTTTCTAAATACGACAATAGAGATAGGCTACTGAGAACAAGTATTTCTCCATACCACGTGACATTGGCGAAATGATTTGTGCTCTAGTGGCACGTTCGAAGCGCCATAATGAGTCACACCAAAACATCTTAATCTTATTTAAAAAATATACATTAAATGCACCTGTTCTTGCAAATAACAATAGTTTTTGTTTCATCAAAATCAGACTAGGATTTCAGAAATTACAGCGTCTTAAAGATTGAACACTTTTTAAAATTAGCGTTCCATCGATATCATTCGATGACGTCACGTGGTGATAGGTGTGTGTGCGTGTTGTTACACGTACATGTATGTAAGTGTGCACGTGACGTCACGCAGTAGTGCGACCGAGGCTGTACTTTAACGCGACATATCTCACTCATTTTTGAAGATAGAAAAAAAATAAGAACAGATTCTATTTTCTTCAGTTACCTTCTACTTAGATATGCTGTTAGCTAAAAACGTTGGTGTGACTCATTAAAGAACTGAACTGAAGAACAAGTATTAAAAAATTAAATAAACCTTACATGTTTCTGATTCATATGTATCAATAATTCATCGTTATTCCATTCCTTAGACGTCGCTAACGTATTCACAATATGAGCTAGGCTGCCAAACATTTTGTCCTCCCTAAACATGGCCGTCTCAAGGAGATCTCGCAAGGCGACGGCGCGAGCTAACTTACTGTGGACACATAACTTGCGAAGTAAACAGCTTGCCGTTTGTACACCACGGAGTTTTGCTATTATATCTGGAATTAATTTAATTATTAAAGAAAAGTATTTTATGAAACATATTAAGTACTAGATATTTATACATACATACATACATAACTTCACGCTGTATCCCGCATATAGCAGGGTAGGCAGAGGCAACCTAGTGTTAAGACACTTCGTTCCCCATTTTTCGCCGAATTGAGGCATTGCGTGCTGAGTGGTGGAACTTAACGCCGCGCTTTGCCTTGTTACCAAACCCAGGATATGAAAAACTCCATTTCCTGAAGTGGGGATCGACTCCACGACCTGTCGCGTTTACAGTCGCACGTTTGTGCCTGTGCGCCACGACAGGCGCTATGATAGATATTTATCATTATATTATATCAAAATTAGGTATATAAAGTCTTTATAAGTTGTAGACTGTTATGAGTGGTGAACCTTAAGGCATGGCTTTGTACTATCAAAGAAGAACATCGAAATTTATTTGAATATAATCATATCCCCGAGTCATCAAACCCACAACAAAGCTAAATATTACTGCAGGAAAACGGACATTCGAATGAAAAATACCGCATCGAAATCGGTCCATTCGTTAGAACCTATGCCACAGACAGACAAATTCATACACAGAGCACCTATTAGAGTCGGAGGTTAAAAATGCCTAACGCCTGTCGTGGCGCAGAGGCACAAGCGTGCGACTGTAAACGCGACAGGTTGTGGATTCGATTCCCACTTCAGGAAATGTAAAATTTAGTATTTCCGTTTCTTGGGTTCAGTAACAAGGCAAAGCGCGGCGTTGATTTCCGCCACTCAACACGCAATGCCTCAATTTGGCGGAAAGTGGGGAACGGAAATGTTGAAAGAGAATAAAGTGTCATAACACTAGGTTCTCTGGTTCTATATGCAGGATACAGCGTGAAGTTAAGTAAGTGAAGTGAAGTGTTTAAAAATGTAATAACAATCTCAAAGACCTCAACTTATTTTATTTATTTACTTACGTGTCCCATTTATAAGTAGCAAATAACAATTTACCTTTTTCATGTATACATCTGAAGAAATATTTGACGGTTGCTTGTGTAACTTTCAATATGACTTCCACACTTGGAGGTAGTGATTTTGTACCTGTCAAATCTACTCTGTCTAAAACCTGGAAACACAATTTAATATTATATTATTATTTATTGTTAGAAATAGGCACTAAAATGCTATTTACATTTTTTGATGACTTTAAGTTAAAAATGAAACAAAAAGATGACAGTTACATATATAAAATTATTTATTGGGTAGTTTTATTCAATTGTGTTTAAAAAAAATGGATTGGCTTTTTTATGTTTACATAAAAATGTGTGTGTAATTCACGCACACTATAGAAGCGAAACCACAAAAAGAAGTTAAATACTTTATTATGTTATGAGTTATTGTAAAATTGTTATAGTTTCTCACTCTCTCTTATACTTTCCTACATAATTCTACAGATTGATTGATTTAATTTTTAAACAACTTTATTAGCATAAAAAACATTATTTCTAAGAGACAATAACATTTTTAGCACTTTTACAAAACCATATTTGAATAAATTCTTACATACATACATAGCTTCACGCTGTATCCCGCATATAGCAGGGGAGGCGGAGGGAACCTAGTGTTAAGACACTCCGTTCCCCACTTTCCCCCGAATTGAGGCATTGCGTACTGAGTGGCGGAACTCAACGCCACGCTTTGCCTTATTACCAAATCCAGGAAATGAAAAATTTCATTTCCTGGAGTGGGAATCGAACCCACAACCTGTCGCACAGTCGTTACAGTCGCACGCTTGTGAATCTGCGCCACGACAGGCGTTATTAAATATTTCATAATTTATTAAGCGAATAAATTCTTCAGCTAAGTAACTTCAAAAAACTAATTTTAAAGAACTTTAATATGAAAAATAATATAATATATTTTTTATTTACTAACCTCAGCCAAAGCATGACAAGTGGGCATAGCGTCAATACTAGTCATCGTGCATGGTATACTCTGACGCAAAAGCGATGAATAGTCGTGTAAGGCGCCGCCTACACGGTACAGGTTCGATTCCACCGCGCGGCCAATAGCACGTGTGCGTAATTGTGAGACACGACCTGATCTCTCCCACCTGGCAGGAATTATGTTTTTTTATTATTATTTTTTTTAACTTAACGCTGTATTTCGCACATAACAGGGCAGGCAATGGGAACATGAGACCGTTCTCTGAAGATTTCCGTTTCCCACTTTCCGCCGAATTGAGGCATTGCGTGCTGAACTCAACGCCGCGCTTTGCCTTGTTACCAGAGGAGATAGTGAAAAGTCATTTACTATATTATAAATATTTGATATTTTCATTTCCCCGGAAATCGAACTCTCACAACCTGTCAGTGCTAAAGTCACACGCTGGGCCTCTTTCGCCACGACAGGCTCCAAAGCTTTTTTAAATATTAATAGGAGGAAATAAATATATTAGGATTGTGCTAATGGTAAGAGGAGGGCATATTTTTTTTTTTTTAACTTCAATGGCTGTATCCTGGCATATAGCAGGGTAGGCAGGAACCAGAGAAACCTAGTGTTAAGACAGCTCCATTCTTTTTTCAACAATTCCGTTCCCCCACTTCCATCGAAATGTGAGGCATTGCGTGTTGAGGGCGAACTCAACGCCGATGTAGAGCGCGAATGGTATATATATGGTGGCTTCCTGAATCTAATCTCAAGAGAGTGTGAGTGAGAGAGAAAAGATGAAACTCAACTTTTGTTCCTCAACAAAGTAGAGAAAATTAAAATATATGATATTTTTCTGGCAAGGGAATCAAACTTATAACCACACGGCGTTTTTCTATCCAATGTATATTAATATTTGAAAATGTATATACAGAGAAGTAAAGAATGGAATGATTTCAGTAGGTTCTCTCTTATCTTACCTATTCTGAAACTGCTTGTGCTTTTTCCTTCACAACAAGGTGTAGAATTGGGGATTGGTTTAATTTACGAATTACTAACTTTAAGAGAAATTCAAGTAAATCTTCGAACTCCTCAAACCAAGCACTCATTGTTCACAGTATTTTTTTACAAAAAATACATATATCTACATTGTATTCCAAGTGTTAAAGGAGCCACTAATATAGAAAATAAAAATTACTTCTTACACATACCCTCAACAATTTAAACAATATTCAAACAATAGTGATGTACATAGGTCTTCTCTTGGATCACTAGCAACGGTACCATTTATGAAACACGTTTTTTAATCTGTGTATCTGCCAACATGGCGTCTCTTAATGCATATTCTACACCCGTTTTGATGAAACTTTGATATCTTTCCGTATCCATATTGCACGTCAGGTGTGGTCGGCTGGTGTGTGCATTGTCATAGTTCCTGATATAATGCGCACTAGAAGCGCTAGTGTTGTATCGTTTCTTGAGTGTTGTAGTAGGTAACTGATTGTCGATACAAATTCTGATGGTAAATTGTAACCTGGAATATTATTTTATATTGTATAGACTAAAATTTTTAACACAATTAGTGACTTGTAGTATTTTTAATATATAACCGAGAGAAAAGATGAAACTTATGTAGTACATACATCCCGCATATAGCAGGGTAGGCAGGGGGAACCTAGTGTTAAGACACTCTATTCCCCCATTTCTACCGAATTGAGGCATTGAGTGCTGAGTGGTGGAACTCAAAGCCGCGCTTATTAATCAAACCTATGTAGTATTCCATGAATTCGCTCATCACCACTGTCCTAGCTCCTCTCTCAAAAATCCTACTAATTTTGCCTTAGAAATGAGTATACGATATTTTACAGATATATCGCTGTTATACATTTAGCTATTACTTATACCACGTAAAAATTAACTATAAACCTATTCCTTTCAGTCAGTTCGTTGTTAAGTTAAAACATGTTTTAGCCTTCTAGAATAAATCTATTATACATATATATGTATAAACTATAGACCTATACCTTAAACATTTTTAGCCTTTTTACTTACACTTTTTGTTAAATCATGATTCTACATACAATATAAATTAATAAAATCATTGTATTTATATAATATTCATTAATTACTTAATTAAAAATAACACATAAACACATAAAAAACTAAACTCACATACTAATATAAGGACTCTGGCTATAGAGTACTGTTCGAGTTGATTGCCTGTTAACAGTATCTCCCTTATTATGTTGATTTCCTCAGCTGCGCTCATCACTAGTGGCAGATTTGAATCCGGGAACAGGCACTCATATTCTAATTTTTGTAAAAGATGTTCTGGAAAACATTTATGTTTATGATTCATTAAAGTAAACAACTTACGACGCAATATAAATATATCCTATATTATTATAAAATATAATTTAACAATCTATATAGAGTTTTACATAACTCCATTTAATACTATACTTAAAAAATTAAGACACATACTAAATTGTCTGACAAAATAGTTTAAAAAAAGTTAATATTCATATAATAAAAAAATTGCATCTAAAATTATTACTTTAGCTTGAGCAGGGTAGACAGAGAGAACCTAGTGTTAAGACACTCCGTTCTCCTACATTCAACGGAACTTAACGCCGCCGTTACCACAGCAAAGTCGAAAATAATTTAAATACAATCATTCCCATTCAAGTGGGGATCTGCTATCGCGGTTAGTCGGACGCTGGTTTTTAAAAAATAAATAAATAATAAGTAGTTGACAACTTACCCAACAATTGTCTACAAAACGCATGTCTTTGCGCATGACGCAGTACCAACAGAAAACAGCGTACATCTGCTCGTAGTAACAGAGATACAATGGTGGCTGGTCCTACGCCCTCCCACGCGCGACCCGACCGCGATATAGAGACCAAACGGTCTATCACCTCATCTGTCACTGTCAATATATTTATTTTTATTTTATTGAATATATAATTTAATTTAATTTAAGTGAAACTTCTTTAGAATCGTTGTGATTTCAAACCGGATGCAACGGAAAAAACGACATGTAAGAGACACAAATACAAAAATGTATAGGTTAGAATGAGACAGACATATACATATATCGATCTCTTTCTTATTGAACTAGAAAGATAGAGATGCCAACTTTTATTTATCATTTATTCATTAGGCCTATATTATTGATTCTTAGTGCCCAGATCTTCTCGTAGAATATGGTTTCCTGGTACTTTTCTGATAATTTTACGCACTAAATAACAGATTATAATGTTTTTTTTTAACTTCTTAAGCTGTCTGTATCCCGCATATAGCAGGGTAGACAGAACCAAAGAACCCTAATGTTAAGTAACACTCCATTCTCTTTCAACAATTCCCTTCCCCACTTTCCGCCGAATTATGGCATTGAGTGTTGAGTGGCGAAACTCAACGCCGCGCTTTGCCTTGTTACCAAACCCAAGAAATGAAAATACTAAATTTTACATTTCCTGGAGTGGGAATCGAACCCACAACCTGTCGCGTTTACAGTCGCACGCTTGTGCCTCTGCGCCACGACAGGTGTTAACAGATTATAATGATAAATATTAATAAATTTATTTACTTTATTTATCATAATTAAATTATTTATCTTAATTAGTACATTGTTTAAGGAAATAGATAATAAAAATTGATAAAAACAACATAACATCCTATACAATTATAAAATCCTGGTACTTATATCTTAATACTTCTGATACTTTCATATTCACTTCATTGTCTCGTTCGTCTACTTTTCTAAAGTTTCACTTCTACCATGTATAATTTGTATGTACACACTTATTATTTTTTCTAGATTACTTGTTTAGATTATGCCATTTTTTTAATTTTCCTGTTTATCTGTCGGTATATCTTTATTTTCATTCTATTACTTAACTGGATTTAGAACTAAGATTTATTTTTTTCAGCTTTATGCTTTCTCCGTCAAAACGGGATAGTTATTTGACAAAAGATTATTTAATATATAATGAAATTGTGTTTCTGTAAACTTTTTGTAAGCTCTAAATTATTCATTAGCAAAGATAAACTTTAAAAAAAATGTTTAAAAAAACATATTTCAGTCACATCATTCAAATTGAATTTAAAAATAAATAGCCAGTGTTAGTATAATGTTACTTCGGTTCAGTTTTTTCATTAAAAGCACTAATTTACTTACATGTTTGCTCTATATCTTGTGTTAAAGCTTTCAACACAATATCAGATTTGGACGCCAGAGTCAGCAAGTATGGAATGACGTCACGCTTTTTGTCTGCTCTGCTATCCTCTCTTATGGCTTCCTATAATAATATAAAAAATTATAATAATTTTCAGTGTTTTTTTTTTAATTAAAGTGTACATGAGCAAATAAAATATTTATTTATTTACATGTTTTTTTGATGCTCTATCAAAATATATTGTTATACTATGTAACTGTAACATATTGACTGATATGTTTACATAAGGGTACCAATGAAAAAATATTAAAAATAAAAAAGAAAAAAGTATCTTATTCTATATGCTCTATAACAATATTACCTGCCATACTGTTTAATTAAACTCAAAAACATTGATTTTTTAATTTAAATTGTTAAAATATTATTAATATTTTAAATTGTTAAATTATTCATCGATTTATTACAAATGATATTTTTTTTTACAAATTAAAAGCTGAAATTCACTCAAGGAACAGTTTTATTAAATTTAATGTCACAAAATCCAAACTTTCATAAAAAAATAAATTTACTTACTTGAAACAAATCAACAAGAGCGGCCCTAACATGAAACAATGCAGGTGGATGGTTAGCCAAATGAGCGAGCACTGCTCTAGCCGCATCTGCACTAAGAGCTAAAGCACGAGGAGCTACAAGAGCTGGCTCAGCACGCCCTACCCACCCTACAGCCCAGGAACAAGCTCGGCATCCTGTAACATGTAAAATTACATTTTCAATATAAAGAAATATTTGAAATAAATAATAATTTATTCATTAATAGACTGTTTTATATTAAATTAAGTTATTTACATCTGGTACATATTATAAAATTTTATATTAGGCAAGTTGTAGTCTGCTGTAACTATGTTTACTTGGATTTTATGAGCTTGGAATACAAATCAATTTCCATCTTTCATAGTTTCGATAGTAAGTTACAAAATATCTTTTCTTCCCATTCCTATTATTCCTGTTTGTATTCCTTGTATTCCCGTTCTCTCTTCATGCTCCCTTGCCATCCAAAAAGATCTTATGTCACAAATTGTAGCTTTTAACACCTACATTTGTCAGATACTTGATGAACAACAGAAAAGTTTTGTATACGAGGTGTGTTCAAAAAGTAAGGTGACTTTGTATTTTTAAGAAAAAATATTTATTTATTTATCAATATTTATGTTGTCCCCTTCAAAGTAATCCCCCTCAGATACAATACACTTATGCCAACGGTTTTTCCAATCGTCAAAGCACTTCTCATAAGCACTTTTCGGTATAGCCTTGAGCTCTTCCAGCGATGCAGTCTTTATCTCTTCAATCGTTGCAAATCTCCGTCCTTTCATAGGTCTCTTTAGTTTTGGGAACAAGAAAAAGTCACATGGGGCCAAATCCGGTGAATATGGTGGCTGAGGCATGATTGTGGTGTTGTTTTTGGCCAAAAAATCTCTCACCAGCAAAGATGAATGATGAGCAATTTCGGAACAAACTTCGCTGACACACGTCTCATGCCCAAAACGTTAGAAAAAATTTCATGGCACGAGCCAAGCGATATACCAACATCCTCAGCAACTTCTCTGATAGTGATTCGACGATTTTCCAGAACAATTTTCTTCACTGCTTGAACGTTTTCATCAGTTGTTGAC
>JAKGSA010001558.1:0-33992 GCA_033558755.1 Philaethria dido | reverse complement strand
CTTCACTGCTTGAACGTTTTCATCAGTTGTTGACGTGCTTGGGCGTCCAGAGCGAGGCTCGTCATTGGCATCTTCCCGGCCATCTTGGAAGAGTTTGTACCACTTGTAAACATTTTTTTTACTCAGAACAGTTTCACCGTATGCCACTGTCAACATTTTAAGTGTTTCGGAGCACTTTATTTTATTTTTTACACAAAATTTGATGCAAATCCATATTTTTCGATAGCAAGAAATCGCCGAGCACGCAAAACACTTATAACCTTTACGCCTCTCCCAACCAAACAAAAAATGCTATACACTTGAAACTTGGTACAGATGTTCGGGAAGAGTGTACCAACATAACAAAATAAAAAAATCGATAATCGAAAGTACGTTGCCCGCCAAATTTGAAAAGTCACCTTACTTTTTGAACACACCTCGTATTTTCCTGGCGACCTTTTTTTTCTTTCAGGTCTCATACTTTAAAAAGTTAGGCAAGCCAATGAGAACCGTGTTATATGGACGCCTCGCCACTGATAGCTAGAGCTTCCGATGTGATCCCATATAAATCTAGGATCCGAGGAGTAATTCTGGAGTTATTCGTGATAATGTTACTTTTTACTGTATTTATAGACAGTTAGGGTTCTTTTTTTTTTAAATCTTATTAATTATTAACACTTTACGTGTTTTTTATTTATTCATAAATGTTATTTTTTCTCATACATAAAATATTCGACCATTCAGCATCATTAAGCTTACATTAGACTCATATTTTTTTAATAGACAATGCGGTTAGTGAAGTTAATAGACATTTCATGGTTTCGGTTTATTTGTTAAAAAGGCGAATGTGTGAACATATGCAATAGAAAGTTTATGCTTAAAATATAAAATATGCGTTGCATAATGTTGACTTGAAGACAAACATTTCTAGCCAACCTTAAAAAAAGGTGGAGATTTTCAATTTAATTTTTTTTACGCCTATCGTGGCGCAGAGGCACAAGCGTGTGACTGTTAACGCGACAGATTGTGGGTTCGATTCCCACTCCAGGAAATGGAATTTTTCATTTTCCTGGGTTTGGTAACAAGGCAAAGCGCGGCTTTGAGTTCCGCCACTCAGCACGCCTCAATTTGGCGGAAAGTGGGGAACGGAGTGTCTTAACACTAGCTTTCTTCTGCCTACCCTGTTATATGCGGGATACAGCGTGAAGCTATGTATGTATGTACTTTATTATTTTACCTCAATTTTTACTGGATGAACAAATTTCGATGACTCTACTTAAGATGATAATTGTAGTTAAGATCTGTCGAATAGTTTTCAGGCTATTTGTAATAATGTATAATTATACTTTATACTATATTTAATTTGAAGTTGCTATTTGTAAAAAAAAATATTAAAAGATTTAGTATTCTTTATTTTTTTTAATGTAGTAAAAAAAACGAACTGTATTACCGCGCTAATGTTTATCGCATGCGTTTGAGGTAAGCCGCGAAAAAATTTTTCATTATGTAATAAACGCCTGTCGTGGCGCAGAGGCGCGTAAACGCGACTGGTTGTGGGTTCGATTCCCACTCCAGAAAATGAAGTTTTTTCATTTTTTGGGTTTGGTAACAAGGTAGCAGCGTTGAGTCCCGCCACTCAGCACGCAATGCCTCAATCCGGCGGAAAGTAGGGAACGGAATTGTTGAAAGAGAACGGAGTGTCTTAACACTAGGTTCTCAGGTTCCCTCTGCCTACACTGCTATATGCGGGATACAGCGTGAAGTTAAAAAAATATATACATGTAGCCATATTTTTTCATTGCATAACCTTCAGGATTGCTAACCTGTTAATGAAAATAACATACTATTAGGACACTCCGCCTACTTTTTCCCTCTAAAATCGAAATATTGAATTTTGAGTGACGAAACGCAAGGCGCAGCGGAGAAATGATAATGCAAAAAAACCCACCATTCTTCAGGCAAATCAGACTAAAACCGCAAAACAGTCGGATACTGTCCCTGCTGGGATGATCTCATATATTATATACGAGGTATGTTCAAAAGTAGGTGACTGTGAAATTTGGCAGGCAACGTACTTTCGATTATCGATTTTTATTTTGTTATGTTGGTACACTCTTCCCGAACATCTGCCAAGTTTCAAAGTGCTTATAGCATTTTTGTTTGGTTGGAGGCGTAAAAGGTTATAAGTGTTTTGCGTGCTCGGCGATTTCTTGCTATCGAAAAATATGGATTTGCATCAAATTTTGTGTAAAAAATAAATAAAGTGCCAAACACTTAAAATGTTGACAATTAATGGCATACGGTGAAACTGTTCTGGTAAAAATAATTTTACAAGTGGTACAAACTCTTCCAAGATGGCCCAGGAAGATCCGCCAGCCAGAGCGAGAGCCTCGCTCTGGACGCCCAAGCACGTCAACAACTGATGAAAACGTTCAATGGGCGGAGGAAAATTGAAAAACTGGAAGAGTCAGTCAGATCTATCAGAAGGTTGCTGGGGATCGTGCATTTGGGATATATCCGCTTGGCTCGTGCCATGAAATTTTTCCTAACGTTTTGGGCATGAGACGTGTGTCCGGCGAAGTTAGTTCGAAATTGCTCATCATTCAATGCTGCTGGTGAGAGATTTTTGGCCAAAAACAACACCACAAGCATGCCTCAGCCACCATATTCACCGGATTTGGCCCATGTGACTTTTCTTGTTCCCCAAACTAAAGAGACCTATGAAAGGACGGAGATTTGCAACGATTGAAGAGATAAAGACTGCATCGCTGGAAGGCTCAAGGCTATACCGAAAGGTACTTATGAAGTGCTTGACAGTTGCAGGAAAAACCGTTAGCATAAGTGTATTATCTGAGGGGATTACTTTGAAGGGGGACAACATAAATATTGATAAATAAATAAATATTTTTCTTAAAAATACAAAGTCACCTTACTTTTGAACACACCTTGTACATACTGTATAATTTTTACTTTAAGAGAAATTGTAACAAAAGTTTTCCTACGTGAAAGAAGTTGATTAAATAAAACTGTTTAAGCATTACTCATATACGTAAAGACAACTCATGTTTGCTTGAAATCTCATCGACAAACTGTGGATTATTTGCTACTTCTTTTCCTTACTTCTAGGCTAATAATGTTTAGTTACTTAAATATTCAAAATTTTAACATAAAACGACTTCAAATAAAATGCAATAAAAAGTAAACAACTATTATTAATAATTCAAAAACTAGTTTTCCGATCTTAACTAAATTTAAATGAGACAAATGTGGTGGTTCGATAGTGGACTATACATTTGTCCCCTTCCATCAGTATCCTCTAGGTTGGCAACGCATCTACAGCATCTCATTGTTGTAGATGTCTATGAACGAAGGCTAACCACTTACCATCAGGTGGTCATACTGCTCGTTTGCCGTCCGTTATCAATAAAAAAAAAAAAAAAAAGACCAAGTTATGTGATACATAAAAAGAATCATCTAAATTGAAGCACCCAGTAAAAAGTTATGGGATAACAGCACACAACACATAAAAATACAGTCAAATTAATAACTTCCTCCTTCTACTGTAGTCGGTTAACCCAGAGCAATATAATTCATTCACAAATTAAAGATTATTATTTGAGTGACAAAACGGAACAGGTGTCTTAACACTAGGTTTCTCAGATCCTCTCTGTCTGTACCTGCTATCCAAAAAGTCGATTTAAAATATTTTCTTTTTTTTTTATGGATAACGGATGGCAAACGAGCAGAAGGATACCTGATGGTAAGTGGTTGCAACTAAGCCATGAACATCTACACCACCAGAGATATTGTAGATGGGTGTTGCCAACCAGAGGATAGAGACGGAAGGGAGGATAATGTAGTAGTCCGCTATCGGAACCACCACATTTTGGGAAAGAATGGGGTGGGAAGGGAAAACCACAGCACGTGCGATCGAACCGGAACACATCACAAGATATTTGGCAGTTCGTCTTTGACATGACCAGTGGTCGCGAGCCAGACGGAGGACAGAACCTCCTACCACCAAACAAATTCTTGTCTATACCTGCTATCAAAGTCGATATAAAATACTGCAAAATGCGATAGTTACATGACTAAGAACATGGAAATATAAAGTTTGTAGCAGTACAAAATAAATATCATATCATTTGTTCTACAATTTAAAAAGAAATCTCTACAGAACAACCTGTTTTATCTCGTTTAGATATAATCAAAATGTACATCATTAGTGATACAGATCTTATCGATTGTTATCTAATGATTATGATTCGATACTTTTCTCTTATGTTGTGTTGAATCGATTGTATCGAATTCTTGTTCACAGATTAAATATAATTGTCATAAAAATATATTTTTTTAATTAAGTAAAATTTTGGACAGAAGTACTTTAATTTTTTTTTAACTTCACGCTGTGTCCCACGTATAGCAGGGTAGGCAGAGGGTTAAGACACTTCGTTCCCCACTTTCCGCCGAATTAAAGCATTACGTGCTGAGTGGCGGAACTCAACGCCGCACTTTGCCTTGTTACCAAATCCATATTGATGAGCAGTAGGTATACACTAAGGACTACACAACTACGTAGGTATATCTTCGATTTCTATTGTTTAATAATTTTGCTGTTGTGGTTATGCTGTCTGGCAAAATTCAATGCTATCTATGTTTTGCCTCAATTTAATGGGAAAATACTAATAACTATGAATGGTGGTGGTCACCCGAATGGATTTTTAAATTCGTCGTCAAAAACCAGTCATTCGTCATTATTTACGTCATTAAGTATATCTATCATCAATGCACGAGTTTTTAATTTGCAATTATGAACTGAATTATATTCAGATTGATATCGTAGCCTTAATTTTTTTGTATTCATTAGTGAAAAGACAAGCTTAAAGATTTAACTTGGCTAGTATGTTACTAATAAGTAGTAAGTGAGGTATATGTTTAAATGGAAGCTAGGAGTCTCTCATATATCTGCCAAGTACATGAGTTCCAAAGCAAAAACATTGGAAACCTTTTTAACAAAAATAACCGCGGATGGAGGAGCATGAAACTTGGCACACTTATAGTTTATATAGCGAAAGAGTGCAGAATGATAGTATCTTATAAAATAAATCCATAAAAAATATATAAAATTAATGAAATAAATGTTACACACACTACCATGGTTTGACCATATTTATATAAAGTGACATTTACATACGTTGCTAGAACGTGTTATTAACGCGTTAACGGGGACACTAGTATTTAAAATTACGTTAAACAAAGAATCATGTTTTTATTTATCTAAATATACTAATAATACTAACACTGCAGACGGTTATACCGTCTTTTTTTCCTTACATTTTTTTTTGCTTTTATGTTTAATTTTATAATAGCTAAGGCTAAAAGTATAATGATAGGTTACACTACTTTAGAGGCCATCATGGTATGAGGGAACCTCTGTAAACTGTGACTGTAAACGCGATAATAATAATATTTAAATTATCTTCATTTCCTTGCTGTGGTAAGACATAACACGGCGTTGAGTTCCGTCACTCAAACTTAACGCTGTAATATCTCAAATTCGAGCGAAAACCAGAGAACGGAGTATCTTTACACTAGGTTCTTTCTGCCTACCCTAGTATGCGGAATAAAGTATGAAGCTGATATATAAATACATAGCTTTCTTAAAAGACCAAATTAGCAAAAGTGGAGAGATATATCACTATGCACAATAAGTGTATTAGCAAAAATATACAGATAAAATATATATCTTAACAATATTTAAGCGCTCACCGCAATTTTGCCGCACTAGCGTACATTGCCGATATCTGTAAGGAAAAACATCTGAATAAATAATAAATATTTTATTCATTACATTCCACAGTCCAATAGGTATATTTTAAATACTTATTGCTTACGCTTCTTTTGCTCATTTCTTATAATGTTTTAAAATTATTATTTTTTGACGTTTCTCTTGCATTTAAAAGGCGAAGAAATCCTAGAGTGGGAACACTCTGTTATTCTTGTTCTACATCAGTGAAAAAAGCAAAAAATATGAAATTGATAAGGCTTTATTTAAAAGAAACTATAAATTCATGTTGCAGCTTCAAGCTCTTTTTTATGTAAACAGAGAGAACATAGTGTAAAGACACTCCGTTCTCCATTTTCACTTCACGTCGAAGCTATAGCGTGTTCAGTGGTAGAACTCCTCAGTTTGCTTTACTCGGGGAAATAAAAGTAATTTGAATATAATAATTCCCCCCAGTGAGAATCGAACCCATAACCAATGGTGTTTACTATCAGACACTACTCCACCATGATGGCTTCTAATAGAAGCGAAGAATTTTATAACTAAAAACCGTTTATGATGTATCAGATTATGTCACTGAATTAAAATGTATATTACTTTCGAGCAATATGTTAAGTATATATGAATATGAAAAATTTCACTTTAATATGATTACTTAACATAAGGAAATATTTATGATAAAATTATTAATTATTAGAAAATTTTACTTTGAAACGCTTATAAATACATACATAACTTCACGCTGTATCCCGCATATAGCAGGGTAGGCAGAGGGAACCTAGTGTTAAGACACTCCGTTCCCCACTTTCCGCCGAATTGAGGCATTGCGTCCTGAGTGGCGGAACTCAACGCCGTGCTTTGCCTTGTTACCAAAATCAGGAAATGAAAATACTAAATTTACATTTCTTGGAATGGGAATCGAACCCACAACCTGTCGCGTTTACAGTCGCACGCTTGTGCCTGTGCACCACGACAAACGTTCTTATAAACGTTTTATGCAATATTAAATAATTAATATTTTAACAAAAAAAGAAACACCGTCTTCATATTATCAAAAGTACTAAATTGTAAGATCATTACGAATAACACAAGAACTGCTCGTCACATTTGAACTACATAGATTTGGCCGAGACCACATCAGAAACGTGCTATCTAGCTATCATACAAAAAAAGAGTTATCAAAATCGATTCATCCAGTAAAAGTTTATGTGGAACAAACATAAACAAATACAGTCGAAACCAGAACCTTAGCTTTGGTTTTCGAGCTTTTCATACAATTTAAATGAAACTTATTGAATCGGATTCATCGCGAATTTTTCGACGCGATAAGTTCAAGACATTACAAAAATCCGTGGTCACATGTAGAAAATAATATTTCTAGAAACAAAAGTTAATCATTTTCTAAAATATATTTTGGTATCAGTGTTAACAGTTCGAATAGTTTACCATTTAAAAATATATATATCTTATTAGTAACGCCTGTCGTGGCGCAGAGGCAAAAGCATGCGACTGTAAACCCGACAGATTGTGGGTTCGATTCCCACCTCAGGAAAAGAAATTTATCATTTCCTGAGTTTGGTAACAAGGCATAGCGGGGAACGGGGTATCTTAACACTAGGTTCCCTCTGCTTACCCTGCTATATGCGGGATACAGTGCTAAGCTATGTATGTATGTATATCTTGTTAGTTATAAGCATTGGTTTAAAGTAAAGTACATTATACATTTATTATCCTCTAATAATGTCATTAGAAATACTAAGAAAAAGCTATAAGCTCAGCTCGTTATTCCATCCTATAAGGTGAGTGCAATTTGTAAGCAATTAATGACAAACAACTTTGCAATAATATTAATATCTATATATATATTTTCTTTATTTTAGATTCATACTTTATCCTGCAAAGCAGAACGTAGTGTCAAGACACTCTGTTCTCCTCTTTTCGCCCGATTTCTAAGCATTACGTTTTGAGTGACAGAACTCAACGCCGTGTCTTACCTCTCATTTCTATATACTAGTGTCCCCGTTGACGCGTTAATAACGCGTTGTCTTTAGCAATTAAAAAATATATATGTGTCACTTTATATAAACTTAGACGTCAAACCATGGAAGTGTGTGTAACATTTAGTTTATTAATTTAATATACTTTTTATGCATTATTTAAAAAAATATTAGCATTCTGCACTCCTTGTCTACGTAAAATTATAAGTGTGCCAAATTTCATGCTCCTCTGTCCGCGTATTTTCGTAAAAAGGGGTACAAAGATTTTGTTTCATGTATTTATATATAGATAATCGTAGTATTAGCCAGTATAATAAAAATGTCAGTAATGTCACGTAAAATGAATACGACACGGAAAAATCTACACATTAATATATAAATAACAGATTAAACGATTGTAAGAATCTATTTATAGTCACTATTTAAATGTCAATTTTACAAAGCACTAGTTGTATCTCACGACTTTTTTTGTGTGGTATAGAAAACTTAAAATTTCGGGGTTTTTGGTAGGTATTTCGAGAAGTTCTCTCTTAATGCTCCCCTAGGAGGCTATTTGGTATATGCTAAATTTCATCCATCTACTGCTAACAGTTTCGCTTGTACGTTATCTTTCAATCACTAAGAAACGCATATATAAAGATTAAAAAATTCAAATCTCAACTAATAACTGATATCCAATCACCGATATATCTGACGTAATTTTTATAACGAACCAAAACAGGTGGAATCTTTTTTTCTAGTACCATATAAAAAGCCGCCAAATATAAAAAAATGACACTTACCATAGAAAACATAAGAAATATCCAAATTTATTTAACACCATCGATCCCTCTATCGCAAAGTATAAAGGGATGATAGACACATATCACTGGCACTAACGGTGAGACAACGTGTGCGCCGGCGCACCGACCGCGGGCTACTGAGAAGGCTTAGCTGCATGATTTGCGTAACCGATATGTAATTACGATAACGAAATAGAAAACAAGAATATCCTTGGTATATATATTCAATGTCGATATTTGTTTAGTTATTGAGTTGTGAGATAGGCTTGGCTACCATATTTTTTTAATCAAAAAACGTTTTTATAATACCTATCTATAGTTTTGGCGATTTTTAATTCGATTTCGTATCGTCGTATGTAAGTTTGTAATGGAAACTTTGAATGCGATTTTGACTGCGTGAAATGTCGGGTTAAAATTTTGAATTTGAATAAAAAAAAATAGTTACAAAATATTTATAAATACGCTAAAATAAACAAAAAACTAAATGACACATTTTTGTGGAATTTTACTTAATTTTTCACAAAGGGTTTTTAACTTTTTGTATGCACTATTATTTGTTAAGCTATTTTAATAAAATATAAAATTAAATTATTATTATACTACGCCTGTCGTGGCGCAGAGGCACAAGCGTGCGACTGTAAACGCGACAGGTTGTGGGTTCGATTACCACTCCAGGAAATGGAATTATACATTTCCTGGGTTTGGTGATAAGACAAAGCGCGGCGTTGAGTTCCGCCCCTCAACACGCAATGCCTCAATCTGGGTCAAGATCAAGGTGGGGAACGAATTTGTTTAAAGAGAACGGAGTGTCTTAACACTAGGTTCTCAGATTCCCTCTGCCTACCTTGCTATATGCGGGATATAGCGTGAAGTTAAAAAAAAATATATATATATTTTGGTACTAGGAAATATCTCTTTGAAAATTCAATGTTTCGAACACTTTATAAATTAGTTTTAATAGTCCGTGGTTTAAGTATGGGCTATAAGCATAAGTGTAAAATAGAGCGATTAATCTGGTTAAAATAGTTTCATTTAATTTTTTTTTGCTTTTAATATTTATTATTTTTTTTTAATGCAGTTTTAGATGGCACATCCAGAGTACAAGCTATACAATTTCCCCTTTAAGTATTTAACGTGTTATTAAAGTAAAAATAGGTTAAGAACAATCGTACATTCCACAGCAAGGACGAATCTTGTGAGGCAATTAGACAATTATATTCATCTATTGACGTTCAAAAAATACTTTTATACCTGACGATAAATCGTGACATACTCGACTTTAAAAAAAATATGCAAAAAAATTAAGTTTTTAATAGATATTATTATCGTAAAAATGAAAACGTCACGAATATCACGTCATCTAAACAAAAAAAAACGGTAATTATATTTTATTGGGTTGAGAATCATAATTTATGAATTAAAAAATAAATTGTTTTCTTTTAACTTGATTTTTGAACCTGAGAACCTAGTGTTAAGACACTCCGTTCTCTTTTAACATTGTCGTTGCGTCCGCTGAGTAGCGGAATTCAATACCGCGCTTTGCCTTGTTACCAGACCCAAGAAATAAAAATGTTTAATTTTATTTAAAATTTTCATATCCTGGAGTGGGAATCGAACCCATAACCGTTTTCAGTCGCAAAATCTTAATAATCTATATTATAATTTTCTAAACAATATAATTTATGTACGAGTATATTGCCCATGAGAGGAATTGGTCAAACTGACTAACCGATTGCATTTTTCTATGACAACTTCACTTATATCCTCGCATAGCAGAGTAGCGAGAGAGATACCTAGTGTCAGAACACTTCGTTTTCAACGTTCCTCCCGAATTTGACACTTTATTTTATGAATATAATTAATAAATATTCACTGTAGTGAAATTAGAATCCATAACCGTCGCTTTAAGTAACACGTATTTCAACGGAGCCAAAATAGCGCTATGTAACAGACAGCTCACGCTTTTTTCCGCATAGCAGAGCAGAGAGAATCTAGATATTCCGTTCTCCGCGCCTCGCCCGATTTCAAAACATTGCGGGTAAAAAGCCGAACTTAACGCAGCGCTTTTCTTATGAAAGCGTGGAAATGAAAATAAATCAAATATAATAATTACCTTGAGTAGTAATCGAATGCACAACTATCGCGTTAATAGTTATACGCTATTCCACTGCGCCACAATGATCTCAATGTAACAGATACGTAGCTAAAAATACATACATATATAAAAGAGTATATTTAATTTTTTTCTATTAACATATTTTAGTTGTTATCGTTATTTATGGCTTTAGTACCTTCACCTAGCTGACCTCGCTGTGGGTCACACATTCTTGTATAATATATTTCTTATTATTAAGATTTGCTAAACTTGCTTGAAGCATCAGTTTTTTTTTTAGTTGTATTTTGGCATTATCTTGTAATACTCCAGGAAATGGAACTTTTCACTTCCTGGGTTTCGTAACAAGGCAAAGCGTGGCGTTGAGTTCCGTCACTCAGCACGCAATGCTTCAATTCGGCAGAAAGTGGGGAACGTATTGTCTTCCTCTGCCTACCCTGCTATATGCGGGATACAGCGTGAAGCTATGTATATATTTTATTCTTGTTTCTTAATTTATTTTATTTTTTTGGTATTATTATACTATAATAAGGTAATAGCGTAGCGTTTGGCGCTCCGTTCTCTGACTACCCCGCTAGGGATAAAGTGTGAAGTTAGGTAGGTAGGTAGGTATTATAATAAAAATATAGTTTTTCTGCATTTTTCACGTAAATTTGCATAACTTTCGTAAAAAGTGTTTCAAAATATTTCTTGCAGGTAAAACAAGTTTAATAAATTGTTATATAGAAAGGCCCTACTACCCTACACACTATAGCTTATAAGGGCAAAACAATTGCCACAATAGTAAAAGAGAAAGTCCATATCATTTGCACAATATTTAAGGTGTTAACGTGAATAATAACAGTAACGTTTAATCGTTTATGGGGACGTGTGGCTCCTATCAAATGTATCGCATTTGTATTCCATGGCAGTCATGTTATTATGCCATGAAGTGACATGAGACTGTTTATTGCGAAAATGGTTATTTTTTATTTGGCAACTATATTATGTATTTTTTTTTTATACCACGACGGTGGCAACAAGGCACACGGCCCACCTGATGGTAAGTGGTTACCGTGGCCTATGGACGCTTGCAACACCAGGGGCATCACTTACGCGTTGCCGACCCTTCAAAAACCTATTTATTCCATATGTATTATTATGTACATAATTTTTTTTTTTATATATACATACATACATAGCTTCACGTTATATCCCGCATATAGCAGGGTAGACAGAGGGAACCTAGTGTTAAGACACTCCATTCCCCACTTTCCGCCGAATTGAGGAATTGCGTGCTGAGTGCTCGAACTCAACACCGCGCTTTGCCTTGTTACCAAGCCCAGGAAATGAAAATACTAAACTTTTCCTTTTTTTTTCCGGCGTGGGAATCGAACCCACAACCTGTCGCGTTTACAGTCGCACGCTTGTGCCTCTACGCCACGACAAGCGTTTATTTATAAGTATAAATAAAATGAACTTGGAGTCGCACTCCGAGAAGAGTTTTTAAATAATATTAATGAAAAAAGTAGCTTCAGGTATTTATTCCGCATTGCATTGTCAGAGTGAACATGGTGTCAAGACACTCTGTTCGCCGCTGCCTCCCCAATTAGCGATATTGCGTGTTAAGTGGTGGAACTCTACACTACGCTTTGTCTTACCTTCTGGTCCCAGAAATGAACATAGTTTAAATTCCCCCGAATGGGAATCGCACCTACAACCAAACGCCTTTATCGTCAGGCGCTGTCCCATTGTGGCAATAGCCTTTACATTAATGTTAGTCGTATAATCTATCTTGTCTCTGAAATTCTTATTTTTTTTTCAGTTTGGTAGATTTGTTACGTTTCGTTCCCCACAATCCGTCGTAAGCATGCAAGCATGTTGAGGCATTGTCTGCTGAGTAACGGAACGTTTTGCCTTGTTGCGACAAATTAAATTACTAAATATTATTTAATATTTTCGTTACCTGGAGTGGAAATCGAATGCACAACCTGTCGCGTTTACAGTCGCACGTTTGAGCATCTGCGCCACGTCTTGTCTCCAAAAAAAAAATTTTGTTAATAAAATGAATCGAAAACATACGCACTACTACTATAATTGACGGACAGACCTGTTTATCACTAATCACTTTAAAGTATCAATTAACAAGAAAAAGAACAAAAGATAAAATAAAAATAACATTCATAGCATACGAAATTTTAAAAGGTGGACAATAGATGAAATTACGTGGCATTTTTATATGGAAAGCCAGAAGAAATGTTCTCAGGCTTGTGACAAGTTATCTAATTTCGGTAGTAGGGTGCTAAACAATGAGATGTAACGTAATGAGTGACGCAACTTAACTCTGGGAATTAGAAATACTAGTAGTTATTGATGAACTGCGGAAATTATTGAGGAAGTAGTTCCTTTTGTTGTTCTTAGAAATTTCGGAGCCTATGCACATATTATATAATGTGTTAGCGAATAGGAACGATATTTATGCTTTAAATAAGTCAACTAGTTCTAAAAAGCTAATTTAATAGGATGTTATCGAATATTTTGAAAAAAATGCGTTTTGGGTGGGGGAATTTAGTTGTCTAACTTCAAAATAAATCGAAATAAAATGTTTTTAAATAAAGATTTACACTACCGAAAACCACGATACTCTTATATCTTGCTGCATTCGAATAAAGTCGGACTATAAACACGATGAATATGAATTCGATTCCACTCAGGACAATGATTATGTTTTAATTATTTTCATTTCTCCGCTTTGGTGAGATGTATTATTTCTCGAAGTTTCTCTCGGGTGGAAGAGATCTGCCTACTACATGGAAGAGAGTAAACGTGAAACTAAAAAACCTTAACTGAATTGTACGAACGACAGTTACGGCAAGCAGTAATAATTCCGATTGCAACACAATTATAGTGTTTATAGTTAACAAAATAAATTCTTTACTTTTAATAGTTCATGTTCGTGAGCTTGTATTATAGTTACATACGTAGATTCACGCTGTATCCCACATATAGCAAGGTAGGCAGAGAGGATCTAGTTTTAGACACTCCGTTCCCTACTTTCCGCTGAATTGAGGCATTGCGTGCTGAGTGGCGAAACTCAACGCCGCGCTTTGCGTTGTTACCAAACCCAGGAAATGAAAAAATCCATTTCCTAGAGTGGGAACTGAACCCACAATCTGTCGCATTTACAGTCGCACGCTTGTCCCTCTGCGTCACGACAGGCGTCATATAATTATAGTTTGTGTATAAATATTATTTCTAGCACTATTCCGTGATATTCACAGCTTCTATCTTATACGTACAAGCTCAGTACACCCAAATATTTACGTAATAACATAATCAAAGTAGGTATATAATTAAGTGGTGCAATAAAAAGTTAAATTAAACGAGTTTGATGTGGGAAATATTAATAAGTATTGTATCGATTAAAATTTAGGGCAATACACATGTATGTATTTTTTAAATATTACTTACATATAAATAGTAGTGTAGACTTGTACTTATATATAAAATATATTAGCAATAGTTGACGCGGAAGATGCCGTCGTTAGACTGATTACATTTAAATTATCTTCATTTTTCTGCTATGGATGCTGCGATGAACTACTTTCTTGACACTTAATTTTTGGGAATCTGTTGTGCGGGATAAAACGTGAAGCTAAAGAAATCCCTGCTCTGGGCAGCATTATTCTATGTCATGTGCCACTGAAAAACACCTACACGCTTTATCTCGCATAGATAGTCAAAGTGTATCTAGTGTCAAGACACTCCGTACGTTGATTACCCGAATTCGAAACATTACGTGTTAAGTGGCGGAACTCAACATCGCAATTTGTCTTACTAAAGCAGATTCCAGAAGAAAAATATTATTTAATAATGGATCAAGACCTTAAATTTGTGCAACAAAAAAGATACTTATAGATAACTTCTCAAGGAATCCAATTTAACTACCATATACGTATACTTTGAAAGGAAACTTGTATAAATAGGCTAAAAGAATTAAAAACACATTACGACGTCAGAACTACGTCACATTGCATCGGAGTAAATTATTAATTACCAGCTTCCTTCATTTTATTGTGGAGCTATTAAAAATCCTTGACTTGCCTTTTTTGTGGCGCGAACAAGGATGACATGTTTTAATATTTTTTTAATCATATAAATTCCTTTCAAATAAATTGTTATTTTTTTATTTTTTTAAATTTTGTATATATATTGTATTGTATCGAGAGGATGAGTGATGAAAGAATGGTGAGAAAGATATATGAAGCAAAGATGAGCGGTAAGAGAGGTAAGGGGAGACCTCGGTTGACCTTTGAGAACACAGTATCAATGATACTGGAGGAAGGTCACGTGAAAAGAATGAAGACCCCTCGGAGGGCATACATGAAGAGGTTAATGACTGTGGACGAGGCGAAAGAGGTATGCAGGGACTGTAGCGTTTGGCGCTCCGGAACTCTGACTACCTCGCTAGGGATAAAGCGTGAAGTTAGGTAGGTATATTGTATTATGTATAAATCTATACAAGTTTACTTTTAGAGAGTTCACGCTTCACGCTTTATACCGCATACGCGTAAGCAGAGAACTAAACATTACGTATACCACTTTCCGTTCGAATTGGAGACGTTGTGTTTAAAGTTACGGAACTCAACGCCGCTCTTTATCTTGCCAGAGCAGAAAAATGAGAATAATTTAAATATAATTATCCCCCCGAATGGGAAATGAACCCACAACCAAGCGCGTTTACAGTCAGATGCTGTCCCACTGGGCCATGTTGGTCTCGATGTAAATTATTATATACATATATACATAGCTTCACGCTGTATCCGCATATAGCAGGGTAGGCAGAGGGAACCTAGTGTTGAGACACTCCGTTCCCCACTTTCCGCCGAATTGAGGCATTACGTGCTAGTGGCGGAACTAAACACCGCTCTTGTTACCAAACCCAGGAAATGAAAAAATCCATTTCCTGGAGTGGAAATCGAACCCACAACCTGTCGCGTTTACACTTGCATGCTTGTGCCTCTGCGCCACGACAGACGTTATATATATAAATTATTATAACTTAACAAAAAATACTATTATATACCCGTTCTGGTAAGACTTTAAAATCGCCAAATATCAAAGTATATATCTCAAATATTTCAATTCAAGTATTTCTTATGACGATATATGTTTCTGTATAAGAAATATTTACGGTAATTGAAGGCAAACACGTCTTCTCAATTAATCGTATCAATATTTAAATTATCAATATGTTTATTTCACACCATTAAGCAAATCAACTTTGTTAATTAAATATAATTTTGCTTCAAATATGGATTTAGGCAAAAATTATATAATAATATATAAGATTTTAACAAAAAAAGAAAAGTACTTCGAATAAAATGAAAAAAATATCTACAATTATTACCAATGACTTAAAAACTACTTGACCGATCTTATCTAAATTTAAATACCACATCAAAAGCACTAGCTATCATATTAAAAAAAGATCACCAATATTAGTTCACTCAGCAAAAAGATGTGTGGTAATATATAAAAAAATACATCCGAATTGAGAACTTGCCCCTTTTTTTGAAGTCGGTTTACAAATAAGCTATACGAAGCATTAGCATAGACGTAGATATGACCTCTCCATCTCCTACAGTAGCAGCGATTAGCTCTTTCTTGGAGGTTCTCAATTCGATTCCATGTTTTTTTTAATTATCCCGCATAATTTTTTGCTGGGTGAAATTTTAATGATTCTTTTTTAATATGATGCCTTAATGGAAATTGTAAGTATTGTAAGGTAGATAGAAAATAATCCAACAAACGTGGGATGGCCGTACTATAAAAGCCACTTCTTTAACTTTACAGGGACAATTTATCATAATTAGTACTTATTGGTATTGTGCTATATTTAGTGCTTCGTAATGTATTAATAACGCATTGCATAGTGACGTATATGTCACTTTATATAAACATGGATGTCAAACCATGGTAGTGTGTGTAACATTCATTTTATTAATTTAATATACTTTTTATGCTTTATTTTAAAAAAATATTAGCACATATTGCACCCCTATTCTATATAAACTATAAGTGTGCCAAATTTCATGCTCCTCTGTCCGCGTAATTTTCGTAAAAAGTATTTTATGTATTTTCGTAAAAAGGGATTTAGGGGGACAAAGTTTTTGCTTCACGTATTTATATTTAGATAAGTGCTGCGTTATAAGTTTGTGAAAGGTAAACTTATTGAGAACTAAAGGTATAGCTAAAACTTCTGTGTTTCATTTAAATTTAAGTAAGATCTAAGGTTTTTGAGTTATTCGTAATAATATTAGTTTTTAAGTACATTTTATTTGAAGTCGGATTTCTTTTTTACCTCAAAAATCTTAATTATTTTAATATCTATGTAGCTATGACAAAAAAAAAATATTCGCTAACATTTAAAATTTCAACCACATACCAGTTTAGTATATTTATTTTCCTCAAATATATTTTTATGCGAAATCTTACTTGCATGAATCACGCGGAACGGGATTATTTTTTCACCGGCACCCGCCAGTACGTGAGTGAGATTAGAAACTAGATAACATATGATCTTGTATTTGTATCTGCTACTGGAATATTAATAGAATTGCCTTTTCAAGTTTTAATATAAAATATTGTAAGCGAAATCAAGTAGACGGTTTGTCTCATATATTGAGCATGATAGTAGATATGTTTCTTAGCAGCTTCACGCTTTTCCCCGTTAGCAAGGTAGCCAGAGATACTACGTGTCAAGACACTCCGTTTTCTACTCTCCGCCTGATTTCGAGACATTATGTAAAGTAGTGGATTTCAAAGTATTATACTTATTGTCAAATCAAAATTATATTTATTAAACATAAGAATTTGCATTCTTAATTTTTTATATGGTAAATAATTTACCAATGCTTCGAAAGTTGTGCGTTTGAATTTAAAAGAATCGACGCAAGAAACTCTGCAGGAGTTCTTAAGAGGGAAAAGTGTGAAACTCAAAAAAAAAAACAATTTAAAACAATTAAGAATTGTAATTTGATTGGACTCCACATTTAACAAAACTTAAAATTTAGTGAAATAAAAAATGTATAATTCAATTATTTTTTCTACAAACTATTTTATTTTCAATTTATTTTATTATTATTATTTGGTTAAAACAACTAACCATATAAACTAGTGTCCTCGTAAACGCGTTAATAACGCATTGCGTAGTAACATACATGTCACTTTATATAAATGTGAATGTCAAACCATGACAGTGCATTTATTTATTATATTAATATACTTTACATGCATTATTTAAAAAAAAATTAGCATTCTGCACTTCTTCCTCGTATAAACTATAAGTGTGCCAAGTTTCATGCTCCTCCGTCCGAGTAATTTCGTAAAAAGGGATTCAAAGTTTTTGCTTCACTTATTCATAAATAGATAATTAATACGTCAAACTTTCGCGACCCTTGCACTTTCAGATGTAAAAACATAAAAAAAGAATCGGAAAGTGATATGTAGTCAATAGCATCAAACTGTACTGGAAAGGTAGCAATTAGTGTAACATATTCATAAACTAAAACGCTTCACACGGTGCCGTTCTCACTGATAGATATCGCGATAGATACATCAAGTTTGAACAACGATTATTGTTTTATAAGTAAAAAAAAAGAAAATAACACAGATAATTATAAAAAACAAAAAACCCGACTAAATCAATTCTTCTAATTTAGGAAGCAAATACAAATAAAGTAAGGTATAAAAGCTAGTTGTGTGATATATATTTGTAATATGCTAATTAAGTCCTTTCATTTGACACCCCACACGGTACTCATCAACGATTTTTTTGTTTTTATTCATGACATAATTGAATCGGTGAGAGCAGAAGCAACGTAAGCACGGATTTTTAAATTTTGCAGGAGAGAGAAAAAGGTTTATAAATTAGCTTTCTAAGCTAGTTTAAATCGATTACGAATTTTTGCATCTTTTGTGTTTTTGTTTCTGCACTCACCGATTCAATTACATCTAGAGGGCGCCATATTAAATTAAAAGTGACGTCACATATCAAAGAACACTTGGAGTATCAATACCTATCTAACGTCACCTTAATTATATAATCGGTCCAGGGGTTTGGAAGATATGAGGTAATAAAGAATATTACAAACATACATGATACGCGCGAAAAACATAACCCTCCTCTGACAGTCGGGTAAAAAAACAGCTTCCCGCATATCATTGAAAAACAAAAGGCAAAATCAGTTTCATGCTTGATTCCGCATAGTAGGATAGTGAGAGTAAACCGAGTGTCATGACACTCCGTCCGCCATTTTTCGGCAAAATTCGAAACATTGCGTGCTAAGTGGCGCAAGACATGTCCCATTTTATCTTACCAGAGCGGAGAGATGATAATAATTTGAATATCATTCCTCCGAGAGGTCTACTGAGCCACGATGGTCTTATTTAGTAGATTACACTGTCTTTGTACATTTAGGTTACAATGTATATGAGATATATATTTACATTTATATTGTAGGTAACTCCCCTGTTCGGTTAGACGATGGCGATTTAAACAAGCGACTCTGTAGGTGGAATGCGTAGAATAGAATGAATAACCCTGTAGTCTGGTTTTAATAAGTAAAATTGTTTTACTAACATCATGTCTTACTGGAATAAATTTGTTAATCACTATACAATAAAGCAAACAAAAATCTAGAGGACTAATAAATGCCTGCTTAAAAAAGCGCCTGTCGTGGCCCAGAGGCACAAGCGTGCGACTGTAAACGCGACAGTTTGTGGGTTCGATTCCCACTCCAGGAAATGTTAGTATTTTCATTTCCTAGGTTTGGTTACAAGGCAAATCGCGGCGTTGAGTTCCGCCACTCAGCACGCAATGCCTCCATTCGTCGGAAAGTGGGGAACGGAATTATTGTAAGAGAACGGAGTGTCTTAACACTAGGTTCTCAGGTTCCCTCTGCCTACCCCGCTATATACGGGATAAAGCGTGAAGATAAAAAATATATAAGTGTTTATTTTAACGTGTTTAGAATTCAATCATGTACTACATGATTTTTTTAAACGATATAAACCAATAAAAAATATGGAGGCATTGCGTACTGAGTGCCTCAATGCAGAAAGTGGTAAACGAAATTGTTGAAAAAGAAAGGAGTGTCTTAACACTAGGTTCTCAGGTTTCCTCTGTCTACCCTGCTATATGCGGGATACAGCATGAAGCTAAAAAATGGATGTTTGTGTACGTTGAATGTATAAAGTTAACGTATAATACAAATATTTCCTAAAGAATGTAGCCAGTTTAAATATTAGCAGTGTATTTTTTTAATTAAAATTCCCAAGCACTAAGTTACACCTACATTTTCCTCACATGTGTTATTTCCATTACCCTAGAGTATATTTTTCACATACAAAAACTAATTCTTTAAATATTTATGCATAACACAGTATTGTTTGTATATAAAGCGTAAATATTGACGAGACGAGATTGAAAAATATCTATATATCAATACGTGATGAGGAATGGAATTTTTCATTTCCTGGGTTTGGTATCAAGGACGCGACACGCTAAGGCGCGACGTTGAGTTCCGCCACTCAGCACGCAATACCTCAATTCGGCGGAAAGTGGGGAACGGAGTGTCTTAACACTAGGTTCCTTCTGCCTACCCTGCTATATGCGGGATACAGCATGAAGCTATGTAATACGTGATGCAACAACTTTGTACCGCCTTTTTACGAAAATTACGCGGAAAGAAGACTTTGATTTGCAGAATGATATCTTTTTATTTTAAAATAATGCATAAAAAAATATATAAAATTAATAAAATAAATGTAACATTCACTACCATGGTTTGACATCCATGTTCATATAAAGTGACATATAAGTTGCTAGGCAGCGCGTTGTTAACGCGTCAACGGGGATTAGTATTATTTAACAATATAACTCAAAAAATATATTGTACATACATCAATATACTAAGAGACATTGATTGCGGGTTCAAATCCCAATCAGGAGAATGATGATATTTCAATGACTTTCATTAATTTACACTAGTAAAATAGAGAGCGGCGTTGAGTTCCGCCCAATTTGCGCAGGAAGTAGAAAACAGAGTGTATTGACCCTAAGTTCTCTCTGACAAGCCTATTATGAGGAAAAAATCGATAATTTTATACATTTTCAAAGTTAACAATAGATTACTTCGCCTTGCCACAAAACCCTACATCTGTACACGCGACGGGCATCGTAAATCGATCACATTGAATGTCCTTGCGCGGGAGTCGAAAGCTAATGTTTAGGATTATTTTGCAAGACACACTCGTAACAAGATACGTCTCACGAATACCAAAGCTTGTCACAGGTTGTCATGCCGGTTACTGGACTGTAATAGTAATGAAGTTTTCCCACTAATATATTCAAAGAAAATCTTGGTCATTGAGAAACTACTGAGAATGCCAAAGATACTTGTAACTATAGAAAATAATCGAATAATTTATATCGATTATCACCCAATCGAGCAGTTTTATTTTGGGTAAGTAGGCAACCCTACAGCAGTCAACAAACCTTAGGTTATTTGACCGTATAATGAATCTCGCGAGCACGTCTCAGTCAACATGTCGACCGTAAACGCGCAAAGTTTCTGTTTATGTGTTTTAAGGTTGTTTTTATTTGTCAATTTGTTTTATTGTATCAAGTTTTATGTAGCGATTGGATGTAGGTTCACTTTGCATTCGGGGGAATGATGAAGATATTTAAATTATTTTAATTTCTTCGCTCTGGAAATACAGAGTACGACGTTGTGTTCCACCACTTGATACAAGCGTGGAGCTGTTATGTTTTAAGTTTTAGGAATAAATATCAATGCAGAAGCTAGAAATAAAATCTTTTCTCCATGTTACCTATTTTGCTGCAAAATTTGAACCTAAGGCCGAAAAGTTCAGTTCAATCTTGGATCAACTATGGATAAATACGCGTAAATTCCTTTTACAGCATCAAAAAAAGGATGATTCTTCTACATAATAATAAACACTAGTAGTCCCATTAACAGACAACAACACGTTTCACCTTAGCAACGTCTATATAACCTTATTAGAAAGTGTATGTCAAACATATATCTCACACTAGCGAAATATATATTTTTTTAGAAAAAATTTTTTTTTATGATTAAAAAAATGTTGCTGTTCTACATTTTTTCTCCATATATACTATATTGCCAATGTATGTATGTATGTATGTATGCCAATTTTCATACCCCTCCACACGTCTGCACACGTATTTTATAAAAAGGGATCCAAAGCTTTTCTTCACATATTAAAATAACAATATCGGCAATAATAACATAGCTTTTGTCAGTAATTTGTTTATCGACAAGTGTTTGTTAACAGACGTCTTGTGGTCATTAACCCACTAGCGATGATAATTTAGCTTATTCAGACGCGACAGATTGTCGTTAATTGTTTTTGTTCTATAAATAACCGTGCTCCCTTTCCATGAAACATTATAAAGGGCAAATTAACTGGTAAAATATAGGTGGGAATCTTTTGTTTTGTTATTCTTTATTTATATTCACGTATCTCCTACATTTCTTAAAGCGCATTGATTGAAACTAAATTACAATTTTCGTTTTTTTCATTTATTGCCCATATAATATATGGACTGGGTGGTGAATCTCAAAGTTGTACTTTAACGGACTGAGTGAGAATTTCACCTACATATATTCGACTAATATTAAATACGAGAATCTTTATCAGGTTGGATGGATGTTTGTTACTCTTTCACGTAAAAATATTGATCGGATCTAGATGAAAATTTACAGCAATGTTTTTTTTTTTTTATTGATAACGGACGGCAAATGAGCAGAAGGACCACCTGATGGTAAGTGGTTACCTTCGCCCATAGACATCTACAACACCAGAGATGTTGTAGATGCGTTGCCAACCTAGAGGATACTGATGGTAGGGGGGACAATGTAGTAGTCCGCTATCAGAACCACCACATTTTGGGGAAAGGATGAGTGGGAAAGGGGAAAATCTGGCTTACATGCCATCGAACCTTATATTCAGATTAATATATAGGCTATAAATATTTTATATTATTTGGCCTTAATATAAATTTCATTTTTAGTATGCATGTTAAGTTTTTGCTCTAGGTAGTCCTATAGAGACGAATTTAATATTAAAGATCATTCAAATTAATACTTTAAGTTCTTTTTTAACACAATTGTAATAAAAAACGCAATTCCGTTTAAATATTTAGTCATCAAATGATTTAGGATAGTTTATTTAGCACGTACCGTTGTGGAGCTAAAGTAACTATTCTAGATCACTAGTTTGCAACCGCAAACGATGTTGCTAACTGTGTTGACCAGCATACTTGTTGCTTATGTATCATAGCTATTAAATATAAATAACAATAAATTATTTACAAAATACCTAAATACACTTGCAAGCGCGACAGGTTGTGGGTTCGATTCCCACTCCAGGAAATATATTTTTTTTATTTCCTGAGTCTGGTAACAAGGCAAAGCGCGGCGTCGAGTTCCGCTACTCAGCACGCAATGCCTCAATTCGGCGAAAAGTGGGAAACGGAGTGTCTTTACATTAGGTTCCCTCTGCCTACCCTGCTATATGCGGGATTAGGCGTGAAGCTATATATGTATGCATGTTTTTTGTATGAAAATTACGTATATTTGTTATTAACCTTTTCGGGATTTTTGATACGGCTATTATTATTTTTTTATTTTATAATAAACCCTTTTTTTTAATATTCATTGAAATTTTAACATACAACCACAACGTATAATCAAAGACATTCTAAAATTGTCAAGGAAACGGCACTTAAATATGTAATTAAAAAATAATTACAATTTAAAGATTACTTTGGGAATAGGTATAATGAAAATTGATTGATGAAGGCGAACCGCCAATAGAGTGTTCATCGCTTGCAATCGTGCATTAAATTGGCTGCGCTTGCGCCGGATGTCTGCACGGTATTACTGGATAGATTAACTTCAATAAGAGTTATAACTTATTATGTTTTTATAGTTATGATTCTATATTTTTATAATTTTATGAAGTAAAGTAATTTTTTTACAAAACGTCGTAAAGTTAAAAATATTTTAAATACATTTCGGTATCGAAACCACAACCATGTGACGTTTGTTATAATATAACGAAAAGGATAATAAAAAAATACATAATTTTCATACAAAAAACATACATACATACAGCTTCACGCTGTATCCCGCATATAGCAGAGTAGGCAGAGGGAACCTATTGTTAAGTCACTTCGTTCCCCACTTTCAACCAAATTGAGACATTTCGTGCTGAGTGGCGGAACTCAACGCCGCCAAAAAACAGACAAAAGTAAATTAATAAGTTTTGTACAGTAATGTCTATTTCAGTCACAAACTACAAATAACATTGATTATTAATAACAACTGAGTGTTATAAGCTGCATATAATGTTAAGCTCGCTGTTTTATTCATAGTATAGCATGTTGAAAAATAACAGTGTAATTGTGAAAATTAACGTATAAACAATAATATTATTGAACACATGATATTGATAATTAATTAGAACATACATACATACATAGCTTCACGCTGTATCCCGCATATAGCAGGGTAGACAGAGGGAACCTAGTGTTAAGACCCCGTTCCCCACTTTCCGTCGAATTGAGGCATTTCGTGCTGAGTGACGGAACTTGAAGGAAATGAAAAATTCTATTTCCTGGAGTGGGAATCAAACCCACAACCTGTCGCGTTTACAGTCGCACGCTTGTACCTCTGCGCCACTACAGATGTTAATTAGAAAAATTAAAATTATTTGGCCTCAATTCGGCGGAAAGTAGGGAACAGAATTGTTGAAAAAGAATGGAGTGTCTTAACACTAGGTTCTCTGGTTCCCTCTGCCTACCCTGCTATATGCGGGTTACAGCGTGAAGTGAAAAATATATATATATTTGATAAGACACTCTGTTCACCGCTTTCCGCTCGGGTTGAACAAATTGCGTGTTAAGAGGCGGAACTTAATTAATAAAAATGGGACATGAAAATAATTTAAATGTAATCTTTCCCCCAAGTGGAAATCGAACTCACAACCCATCGCGCTTACAGTCAGACGCCTACTTCGCGACAGTCTCTTTTTAATACCCGACTGTCAGAGGGTTATGTTTTGTGCGCGTATCATGTATGTTTGTAATATTCTTTATTACCTCATATCTTCCAAACACCTGGACAGATTTATATAATTAAGGTGTCGTTAGATAGGTATTGATACTCCAAGTGTTCTTAGATATGTGACGTCATTCTTAATTCAACATGGCGCCCTCTAGAGACAGCTACGTCATGAATAAAAACAAACAATTGTTGATGATGACGTTGATGGGTACCGTGTGGGGTATCAAATAAAAGGATTTAATTAGCACATTTTAAATATATAACACATAACTAGCTTTTATAGCTTACTTTATTTGTATTTGCTTCCTAAATTTGAAGAATTGGTTCAGTCGGGTTTATAATTATTTATTATTTTTCTCAGTTATTTATTTTATTACTACTGGCCTTGTTCACAGCTTAAATATGCGTTATCTTAGTAACGCTTATGTCACTTTATACTTTGTATAACAAACACTTTGCAGTGTGTGTAATATTTATTTATTTATTTATTTAATACTTTATTACACCAACAAAAATATAAATACACAATGAAATTAAACAAAGACAAGAAGAGAAAACAGTTTAGTGTAAAGGCGGCCTTATCACCACAAGTGATCTCTTCCAGGCAACCCCACTAAAGTTAGAACACAATACAAAAAGATATGGGTTGGTGTACAAATGATTAATATATTTACTTAGAGTAATAAACTTACTTAAACTTTACAACCTAAAAATTAAATGCAAGCTTACATAAATAACTATATGAATATATAATTATAAATATATAATTATAATAAATAATTATGAAAATAACAATAAACTTACATAGACAATATATTTTAAAATTATTTATTTATTTTATATCATTATGAAAAAATGAGATTTCTGAACTTCTTCAGCATATAAACTTTAACTGTGGTAAATTTAATAGTGCTGATTATTTTTGTAAAATGCTCGAAACATTCCCTCTCATATTAAGAGAAAATATTCTTATTTTATTATTTTATTAATTTTTTTGTTTTTTTTTAAATTCACGCTGTATCCCGCATATAGAAGGGTAGACAGAGGGAACCAGATAACCTAGTGTTAAGACACCCCATTCTCTTTCAACAATTCCGTTCCCCATTAATTTTTTTTAAGTATTAATCAGCACGCACTATCTCAAATTCGAGTGTATCGCGTACAATGGAGTGTCTTGACACTACGTCGTCTCTACTATGCAGAAAAATGCGTGGTCAAAAAAATAATAAATAAAATAAAAACACTATCTGTTCCCATAGCACGACATAAGATATCTATTATAAGTAGTGTCTCCGTTGACGCGTTAACAACGCGTTGCCTAGCAACGTATATATATGTCACTTTGTATAAATTTGGATATTAAGCCATGGTAGTGTGCGTAACATTTATTTTATTAATTTAATATATATTTTTACGCTTTATTCTAAAAAGATATTATCATTCTGCGCTCTTTCGCTATTTAAACTATAAGTGTGCCAAGTTTCATGCTCCTCAGTCCGCTTTAGTTTCGTAAAAAGGGGTACAAAGTTTCTTTTTTTTTTTAACTTAACGCTGTAACCCGCATATAGCAGGGTAGGCAGAGGGAACCAGAGAACCTAGTGTTAAGACACTCCATTCTCTTTCAACAATTCCGTTCCCCACTTTCCGTCGAATTGAGGCATTGCGTGCTGAGTGCCGGAACTCAACGCCGCGCTTTGCAACAAAGTTTCTGTTTCACGTATTAATATATAATACACTGAACATTAAAACAAAGCCTCTAATGTTTCTTATCAAAAATACACAGTTCTCATTTTCAGTTATCAATTCCTGTATCCTGTGATAGCACTTTGTATATAGACACTATCAATCTCATTAGTGAAACCTAACAAATACTAAGTAACACTAAGTCTGGAAATGAAATAAATACTGTTGAACTGTTTGAATTCATTGTGATTGTCATTTTTTTATTTACTAGTTGTGTCTTGCGACTTCGTTTAGGTGAACTGTAATTCTAAAATCCCATTGTCGTAGGCATTTTGGAAGTTTTTTATATACTTAAGTACAAAGAGATAACAATATTTTTGTGTGAATATCGAGTTCAAATTAAATGCACTAAAAAGTAACATTATTACGAATAACTCCAAAACCACTTATCAGATTAAGATCTAATCTAAAATCACATTTCTAAACTTTTGGAGGCGCCGTTAGCCTGGTAAAGTATGTATGTCTGTATTCACGCTAACATATTGCTTTTAAGAAAAAATGTATTGTTATTATACGTATTTTAAATCAATAAAGAATTTAAAAAAAAACAAAAAAATCTAAAAATTAAATAGAACCACATATAAAGCACTAGCATTCATATGAAAAATATCATCAAAATGGATCCACTCATTAAAAAGTTATACGGTAAGACAAACAAAAAAACGAATTGAAAAGCTCCTTTTTTTTTGAAGTCGGTTAAAAACTACAGGCCACTGAAATACTTTAAATATAATGACTTCATACTGCAAATATAATTAGCTTATATGAAATTTATAAACGGAAGCAACTGATAAGTAATCAGACACTAATAAAACAGTCACTAATACGGCCAAGGATTTATTACTCAGAGCAAAATCTGCATGGAGTTGTTAATTGCATTTTTATAAGTTTTAACCGATTTCGCAACAACATACATACATACATACATACATACCTTCACGCTGTATCCCGCATATATTAGGTAGGCAGAGGGAACCTAGTGTTAACCTTTTCCACTCCAATGTCGAGTGTCACTCGACACTGAAAAATACCATATCAAAAGGGATTATAAAGATTAAAACTAAGAATTATAATATAGTATCATGTAATTATTCATAAAATAAAGTTTGTTAAATAAGAAAAAATCGGTTTTTTTTTATACAAAAAACACTAAAAGTTAAATAACTTTAGCGTGGAGCTGGTGGAATAAAACAAAAACAGCCTTGGAGTGGAAAGGGTTAATACACTCCGTTCCCCACTTTCTGCCTTATTTAGATTATATTAATAGATTTCGATCTTACATAAAATTCGCAACAAGATATAAAGAAAAAAAAGCATCTATACGCTTTATCCTGCTTAGCAGGTTACTGGTTACAGGGGACCTAGTGTTAAGACTTTCTGTTCCCCACATTCCATCTGAATACAAGGCATTATTTGGCGTAACTCAACGCTGCAACTCGTCTTAACCGAACGGCATAATTAAAATAATTTAAATATATAAATTCGGAGGAGTGATTTCCCTGAATGGGGGTCAAACCTACAACCAAGTTAAGTTTAGAGTCAGACGTTGTACCACTCCGCAATAACAATGTACATATTGGCTAATTCATAAAACCTTTTATGTCTATATTAAGTACACACAAGGACAAGCAATAATAGCAAAACAATGAGTATTTCCCATCCGATAACAAATAAGCGCAATTTTCTCTATAAGAGTGTTGACGCGGCAAGTAGTTTCACACGATTCAATGTACGATGTCCAATCGCTTGGAATTCTTTCAGTCATGTTGTGTCCGTTATCTTTTGTTCTAATACATATACTTATATATTGTCATATTACTTTTTTTGACTATTTTTAAAAACAGTTTTATGCTTTATGCTGCATATCAGTATCCAGAGAGAACCTAGTGTCTACACACTCCGCTCTTCAGTTTTCTGCTGAATCGGAAATATTGCGTGTTTTTCTTTCTTATCTTTCGATAAATATGAAAAGTATAAATTCTGAGCTACATTCTTACATACTAATTGTTAATTTACAGTTAAAAAGTATTTCAGCCAGCATGGTGCACCTGTCGTGGCGCAGAGGCACAAGCGTGCGACTGTAAACGCGACAGGTTGTGGGTTCGATTCCCACTCCAGAAAATGTACAAGTTTAGTATTTTCATTTCCTGGGTTTGGTAACAAGGCAAAGCGCGGCGTTGAGTTCCGCCATTCAGCACGCAATGCCTCAATTCGGCGGAGTGGGGAACGGAGTGTCTTAACGCTAGGTTCTCAGGTTCTCTCTGCCTATCCTACTATATGCGGGATACAGCGTGAAGATAAAAAAAAATTGTGCAGTTCGAACTTTTCTTTCAACATATAAAAGTACGGTTTCAAATATCACGAGAGATGTCTATATTACATAATACATTGTTTCGTTGTATCGATCTTGTCAGATAAAGTGCGATATCGTTTATCACTGACATTTAAATATTCTATTTGACAGTTTTTCAGTCAAAAAACAACAGAAAATCTAAATCTCGTATTCCTAATAAATATTTCTATTGGACATAATAGTTTGACTACTCAGTTTGTTTAGTCCAGGGCTTCTTAAACTATGGTTACCCCAAATGGGGTCGCGATTCTGGGGTCGAGAGATTTTAATGTCAAATATTTATATATACCATTTTGACCAATTACCAATTTGTACGGGGTCGTTCAGAAATTCGCAATCATAAATGGGGTCGTGAATGACAAATTTTAAGAAGCCCTGGTTTAGTCGAACGTGCCTTATATGAAATACGCAACGGGTGGAAAGTAAAAAAAATCAATGCTGTCACTTATTCTCTTCTAATATTTAATTAAATTTATATAATTATTTTTATATACAAGTATATTATTATTTGAAAAGGTTCAACGATCTTCGTCCAATCGTTCGGAACAATAGCGGCAATATCAACAGTTATACATAACATTTACGACTGCAGTATAATAACTATACTCGTACATTCGAAACGACTTTAACTCATTACTTTAGTGTTCTTAGTTCTTGTAATCTATTATATTCAATTTATATAATATTATAGAAAAAATAACTGTTCAATAATGATAAGCTTCAGCTTCACACTGTATCCCTGCACATAGCAGAGTAAGCGGAAACCAGAGATTGAGAACACTAGTGTTAAGACACTCCGTCCTTAACATTTCCGTTCCCTCACTTTATAAGTAGATATAGGAAATTGTAAATAAATATGTATGTGGCTATCATGGCACTGGTGGTGTCCGACTGTAAACGCAATAGTTGTAGATTCGACTCCTCAGGGTAATGATTATATTTAAATCCATATCCATATCACTGCTCTGATAAGATAGAACATAAAGTCACTGAATAAATCCAACTCAACTTTCTCGAATTTAGGCGGAAAGCAGGGGAGCAGGTGTATATTGTCACTGGGTTCTATGGCGAAAAAAATACAGGCATTTGAAATAATCTTATTAAAAATTATAAGCATTAGTAGATTAAACCTTCAAGTGGCCCGGAGTTGTAATCGGGGGATATTAGAGTGTATCCGCACTTTAAATTCATCTCAATTCAATGTACTGTTGTATAACTAAAGGACTTAGCTGCTTCCGAGATGTGGTCATGTAATGTACGGAAATTGGTTTGATCAGATGGAAACGGTTACTGCAATAATTTTGACAAGTAATAATGATTTATTTTGGTAGCCAAGGAAGTATTACTAATATAATTAGATACTTATAAAACAGCAGCTTAACGCTTTATCCCGCATATAGCAGGGTAGGCAGAGGGAAACTGAGAACCTAGTGTTAAGACATACCGTTCCCCACTTTCCCTGAATTGAGGCCTTGCACGTGCTGGTGGCGGAACTCAACGCCGCGCTTTCTCTTGTTACCAAACCCAGGAAATGAAAATGCTAAGCTTTTTACGAGATTCCTGGGTGGGATCGAACCCACAACCTGTCGCGTTTACAGTCGCACGCTTGCGCCTCTGCGCCACTACAGGCGTTTTATTAACAATTCAAAATATTATAATTAAATATATACTTATCTTTATATTATAGTAAGTAGTAAGTAAGTAAGTAAAAGCTTTATTCCAAAACACACCACAGTAAAAACATTATTAATAATAACAGGGCAATAAAGAAAACACTTACGTCTTAAAAAGAACAACCGAAACAACAACTACTTAAAAAAGCATTAAGAAGCAAAAATCCAAATAATATTGTAATATGTGTGTACAGCAGTGTGCAAAGAAAAAAGGTAGGTCACTCAGCATATAAGTTGGCACATGGTCACAAGACTCAATGAGAACCAACTGGAGTTTTCAGTGACCGCCTAGATGAGAGTCGCGCCTGCGGGCCGAAATACCAGATATTATAATGCAATATAATTATACATACATTATACATGCAAATTATACATACATATTAAATTATGAATATATATTTAAATAAAATTGATATTAATATAATATACTGAATGAATAAAATAGAAACAGGGTGGCCTAATTATACCATTTTTTAATACTATATACTTACTACTACCAAAAATTTCATCTAAATCTATTCACTAGTTATTACGTGGAAGGAAGTAACAAACAACCACACAACCATCCTCACAATTTTTGCATTTATAAAATTAGTAGAAGTAAAAATAAATTAATTCTGATGATTTATTTGACAACATTTACCCTTGTATTATTTCTCACTTGAAACCCCAAGGAGTAAGACGGGTTCAACCTTCATGAAATCAACTTATTTATTAAATTCGATCACTTAACTTGACCGTGAGGTCAGGCACAAGCGATACGACTGTAAACACTGACAGGTTTGCGGAGTTCAGTTCCACTTACAGGAAATGTAAAATTTAGTATTTTCCATTTCTTGGGTTTAATAACACAAGAGCAAAGAAAGCGCGGCGTTGAGTTCCGCCACTCAACACGCAATGCAGCAATTAGGCGGAAAGTGAGGAACAGGAGATTGTTGAAAGAGAATGGAGTGTCTTAACACTTCTGGAGTTCTCTGGTTTCCCTCTGCCTACCCTGCTATATCAAGGGATACGCGTGAAGTTGAAAAAAAAAAGCACCACCCACGTCAAATACTCATTCTTGTTACCGTTTGATTGAGTGAAGCGTTACAGAAATACAACTTCAGATGCACTAAGTAACAATAGTTATGATACAAGAAAACATCCGTTTCGCTTTTCAAGAAAAACTCTTTTTACATCTTAGACAAGTTACCTTGTTAAATCAAATGTTTATTTACAAAATATATTTTCTTTAAGGTACACTTAGAGAGAACATAGTATAAGAGGCACTCTGTTTCTCTATGATGTTTGGCCAAAAGTCGAGACATTGTGGGTTGAGTTGCCGGGCTCAACACCGCCGCCTTTTTGTCTTACTAGTGCGAAGATTTTTTTTTATTGAACAAAGAAGGCAAACTAGAAGAAGGTCCACTTAATGAATTATGTGTATTTGGTGGTTTCTATTGTGCCCACGGCCCGCCATAGGCACCATAGAAACCACCACATTCTAAGGAAAGGCTGGGTGGGAATTAGGAAAACCTGGCTTACATGTTATCGAACCAGAACACATAAGATATTTGGCGGTTGGTCTTTGACATGATAGTGGTCGCGAGCCAGTCGTAGGATGTACCTCCTATCACCAGATTAGGTTACTGGGTTACCCGCCTCTTACGGGACACTACCTAGCGGCGGAGGGAAATTGTATTCCCGTCCCCTCACAGGAAAATAATAATTTAAATATAATTATTATCCCAAATGGGAACCGAATCCACAACCAATCGTGTTTACAATCAGCTGTTCCACTGAGCCACTAAGCCACTAAGCCTCGACTAAATATTATATTTTGATGCATGTCAATATCTCCATTTAAAATACTTGACAGCTTGCCAGTACGTGGTCATACAAACGTCTTGTGCGGTCTTGTAACCTTAATGATAACATCTATGTATTTGATTCGCGATTTTAAATCCACAGCACGTATTTTTACCCGACTGTGGCAGCGAAAGGGTTATTAATAACATATATATATATTTTTTTTTAACTTCACGCTGTAACCCGCATATAGCAGGGTAAGCAGAGGGAACCAGAGAACTAGTATTAAGATACTCCATTCTCTTTCAACAACTCCGTTCCCCGCTTTCCGCTAAATTGAGGCATTGCGTGTTGAGTGGCGGAATTCAACGCCGCGCTTTGCCTTGTTACCAAACCCAATAAATGAAAATACTAAATTTACACTTACTGGAGTGGAAATCGAACCCACAACCTGTCGCGTTTACAGTCGCACGCTTGTGCCTCTGCGCGACGACAGGCGTTATTAATAACATCTTCAACGCTTTAGCCCGTATTGCAGAGGAGACTGAGCGAACCAAGTGTCCAGACTCTCCGATCTTCTCTTGCTTACGTGCTACGCCTTGTCTTGAAATTGAAAGTAATTTAGATATATTTATATATAAATACGTGAAGGAAAACCTTTGGATCCCTTTTTAAGAAAATTAAGTGGACGGAGGAGCATGAAACTTGGTACACTTATAGTTTATATAGCGAAGGAGTGAACAATCATAATATCTTTTAAAAATAATGCTTTAAAATATATTAACATAATAAAATAAATGTAACACACACTACCATGGATTGACTTACATGTTTAGATAAAGTGACATATATATTGATAGACAACGCGTTGTTAACGCGTCAACGAGAACTCTAGTTATTATTATTCTCCCGAGCGAGAGTCGAACCCACAACCACTCACGTTTACAGTCAGACCCTGTTCCAGTACGTGACAATGACTTCATTATATTTATAATTTTTATATATCGACCACCGCTTTGGAATTACGCCACCCAACAAACATTATTTGGTTAGCTGGAGTGTGAAAAAATAATGTATTGAAGCAATTAGGTATTGTCAGTTTTTTTGCTTACGCATAACGAGAAAAAAATATATACTTATATATATACAGTGGTAGGTAACCAAAGGTATTTCTAAAACACATTTTTTCCTATTCTGACCGTGATATTATATCGGTCTCGGTAAGCCATCACTAATTCAACACTGAACTACGACGTTATGGTTATTAAGAAAAATAACACACTTATAGATAAAAGAATTTAATATTTAGTTATACAAGTCAAATGTTAAGAATAATATTAATAAGTTGTTCAAGCTTTTCATAAGACAAAACGCGGCGTTGAGTTCCGTTATTCGACACATAATGTCGAATTCGAGTGTAAAGTGGAGAAAAACGTTTATTGACACTTAAGTCTTCTCTGCCCACTCTATTATATGTATATGGAATAAATTGTTAAGCTATTATAATGAAACACATAACGCAACAATTAAAAAACACAAAAATCGAATATCTATATATAAATACGTGAAACAAAAATTTTGGATCCCTTTTTACGAAAATTACTCGGACGGACGAGCATGAAA
>JAKGSA010001557.1:0-51995 GCA_033558755.1 Philaethria dido | reverse complement strand
CGTCAAAATACTCCATACCGCAAATTCTGCCTCAAATCTGCAAGGTGAGCAAGAAAAACAAAGAAAAGTGGAGAAACCATTAACTAAAATTAAATTATTAAAAAAAAAGGGAAGAAAAAGACTTAAAAACCATTCTGGTACAACGAGACATCGTCTGTCAATGAACACAATTAGCTGTGGGTTCGATTCCCACTTGGGGAAACAATTATATTGGAATTATATTTACCTGCCTCTACTAAGACAAAAGCGCGTCATTGAATTCCACCACCAATGTAAGCAATGTCTTGAGTTTGGATTTTAGGGTGAAGGGTAAGCACGAACTTTAAGTGGGACAAAATATTCTGTACCGTTATCGAAAGAATCATGGGAATTGAAAAGCGTACCTACCATGCGTAAGCGGAACTAAAGTTTTCCCCAAGTCGCAAGTTTTCTGAAGTTTTTTGCTCCCACAGAGTGTCTTAACACTAGGTTTGGCTGTCCTGCTATGCGGGATAAGCGGGGAAGTTTGTTTTTTTTTAAAAGACAATAACACGGAACTTCTCTTTCTAATAAGTGTTGAAACTAGTCCAAAATATATGTCTTATATTGTAGTTTTTATCTATCCAGAGCTGTCACACCCTCGTCCCCTCCACAGTTTTAGACGATTGTAACTGGCATTTTGCGTTAAGACTGTTTACTATCTAATATCATTTAAAACAAAGTTAGCTTTTTACAACTTTGCAAATTTCCACATATTAATATAATCATAACAATAAAGTTAGTCTGGATTTTCAAATTTTGCAGGAGAGAGAAAAAAGTGAATAAATTAGCTTTCTAAGCTAGTTTAAATCGATTACGAATTTTTGCATTTTTTGTGACTTACGTTGTTTCTGCACTCACCGATTCAATTATTTAAAGTGTTATTTTTTATAGTAAGTAAAAATTTAAGTTGGGTATAAAGAATGAGCATCGTGGCGCAGTAGTATAACGTCTCTTTGCAAACGAGGTGTGTGAAGTTGTTGGTTGTGGGCTCGATTCCCACTCGGGGGGTGGTTATATTTAAATGCTCTGGTAAGCGTGGGGCTAAATGCCACCACTCAAAGTATAACTAAAGTATTGAATTCTGACGGAAAGCGGAGAGAGGATTTTTTGGCACTAAAATCATGAGGGAAAAAAACGTGAAGCAAAAAGATCTAAATATGAAACGCTGGTCAAATCTAATAATACTTTCAATAAGATTTTCTATAGTAAATAGTATTTTTAATATCTAATTCTTCATTTTTGTTTCAGATACAATCCCAATGACTTTATCAAAATCGATACAGCCCACGATCATTGTAATTAAGCATCTCTAGACTAGTCACTGTCCAAAGCTACACCAAAATCTTCAGTGTTCAACGACTAGCTTGTATACTATAAAGCGTTAAGCAAAGTAGGTAAAGAATTGTACAGCTATATTATGTGAATTTCATATTTTAAATATTTTTCTTAATAAAACATGTAAATAGTCCTTTTTAAATTAATTGTAAAAACAATGTTCGTGTAGATAGAACTACGGGCCTAAGGTTGGATGTTTTTTAAGTAGGTATACTAAATTACTTTATTTGTATGTCAATCTGTCGACATTCTGCCAATTTTACAACTTAGCTTCAGGTAATCAGAGAGAACGGAAAGCCGAACACGGTCTCTGAATTCTTCTTTCGGCTCATCTACAGTCTTCAATGCTCTTTGGGTATCCTCATGCTTTTTGTTGCTCATGACCTTCCTCCAGTATCATTGATATCATGTACTTGAATGTCAACTGAAGTTTCTCCTACATCTCTTGACACTCATCTTTGCGTTATATATATTTTTTCTCTTCTTTCATCACTCATCGTCTCGACGTGCCCAAAATGAAAGTATGTTCTTATAAAAAACCACAACTGTCATGGTACATAGACATACTTTCGTTATTACAACAGCTTCCTGTTTCATCCTTCATAGCAGTGTAATTAGAGATTACCTAGTGTCAAGACACTCCGGTATACTTTCTGCTCGAAATAATTATTGCGTATTGTAGCGGAACTCAACGCCGCGCTTTATCTTATTAGAGTGCGGAAATGAAGATAGTTTCAATATAATCTATAGTAGTCAAAAAGAACCCAGACACCACTTTTCGCCTAAAATCGACTTTGCGTGTTCTGACTAAACCACGTTTTGACTTATCAGAGACAATTGCAAAGAGTAATACTATAATAATTCTCATTTAACTGGAAATCGAACCCACAATCAACCATATTTACAATAAGTCACTGCGCTGTACCACTTTATTTTCATATATATACATACTACCTCCATAAATAACTCGATTCACATCCACCTGAATGCATCGGCCGATTTAAATTGCATACGTTTCTGGCACATTAACTTTATGTTACACAGCTGTTGTGTATAATTCCTCTCACAGTATTTTAGTTTCAAATATGACTTCTGTTTGAAATTTGTATGATTTTTAACCGAATTCAGCTAAAAATGGTTCTCAATTTGACTGTATTTTTGCGGGATGAACAAATTTTGGTGATTCTCTTTTTATATGATAGCTAGTGCTTCTGGTGTGGTCTCATTTAGTTAAGATCTGACAAGTAGTATGAGTTATTTGTTATAATGTTACTTTTTAGTAAATTTTATTTAATTTTTTCTTTTGGTAAAATCTTAATCATTAGTGATAATGCCTCTAAAAGTGTAACACGTAATGGAATTTATAATAAATTCATAGCAGGCGTTAATAGGTTGATAATTTGACTTTAATATATATATATATATATATATATATATATATATATATATATATATATGCAACAGGATTGCTTCTATGAGTCAGAATCGAACCCACAACAATCCTGTGTAGGCATTTTTCATTTATTTCCATTCCATATACATTTTCCATATACATAAATGAATATACATAAATCATATATCCCTAATAATATTTATTTAACATAATAAATTAATAATCAAATACTCGTATATTTGAAAAAATGTAGAATCATGTACTAGCTATCATTGTGTAAAACACGCCTACCTACTTAGAAAACGTCCACGTTGTTAGATAGTTTTTATAAGTTAACACTTAATTTCACCAAAGTTATTTATATATTATTATAATATTCGTAATAACTTCCACTATGAGTGTTTAATCGCTGGCGAGAGCTTAAAAAAAATTTAATACACGAACTCGTGAAACGCTAAGCAAATTTCGATATAATTTTAGCTCAATATAAACTCATGGTGGAAATAGTAAAATATTGAATTAAACAAACAGTTTTAAGTAAATTTGTATATTTATAAAATGCTAAGCATACTGGCTTATATATACATGTTGCTGTTTTCCGGCTTTTTCTTGTGAATTAGACGATACCGTAGTCAACTTCAAGCTGAAAATTTGAAGTTTGACTTTGAATTTGCTTATAACTTACATTAAATAGTCAACTTCAAGCTGAAATTTGAAGTTGAACTTTGAAGTTGCTTAAATTAAATCTATTATTTTCAAATTATAACAAATTTAGTGAAAATATTTGGAAATTCTAATATACGTACATATGATATGTACAAAATTGTTTTTTAAGAAGGTCCTCCCTTCAATAACAGGGTATCGTATTCTGTTGGTTTTATTTTATTTTCAAAATAATTAACAATTCTATAATTATGAATTTATGGACAATATTACGTAAAAAATAAATTTAGTATTTCCGCCCTTATTCCTATTACAAAATTATTATTTGCATGTCTTCAAGACTTATTTAAATTTAAATTAAATTTTCATAAAAAATAGACGTTTTTTAGCAAAATCTAAGACTTAATTATCAGTGGCGAAGTATGAAAAAATTGTAAGGTAAGCCGGTACATAGAGGTAAGCCGGTATACGAGTATATAGATCCGACCTGAACAGTATAGGATATTAAATTTTCGTTGAGCTTGTTTTTTTGTAATCTCAATTCGAAATTTATTAATTATTTATTTATTTATTAGGAAGCCAATGGTACATACTATAAATACATTCTTAAAGCATTTATCAATACATTTTTATACAGTAGATCTCAATTACAGGCTAACTTGACATTAAAAAATATATATATACATATATGTTGCTCACTTTTTTTTGTTAAAAAAAAAGAAAAGATTAAAAAAAAGAAACAGCTTAATAACAGAAAAAAAAACAACTAACTAATTATTTATTCATTTATTAGATATAGGAAAATTAGCAATAATCATTATACATTGTCCCACATAACTGTTAAAACAGTTTTACTGTGAATTTTCTTGGCGATCTTTATTTTTTTTTGCAATCTCATTCCCAAATTTTGTTCGACTTCGTTTTTTCTGGTGTAATTTAAAAAATTTAACTTGCAAAAGGTAAGCCAATGGGAATCGTGTAATATGAACACTTCGCCACTGTTAATTATAATATAATAATTTCTATATTTTTTATATACTATCAGTTCACGAATAAGGGCCATTGTAAATATTTGTACGGAATTCTCATAGATATAAGGTGTATTTTTTTGTTTATTAAATAACAGTTTCGCTGTGCATATTGCCGTTTATGGATAAGATCCAAAGAATTTTTGTGAGGTTTCTTAAAATAAATGAAACGGTCGTTGTGTAAATGTATTTTTATTTATCACTCACTTTATTCCTATACATTTAATTAAATGAAACTATTTTTACATTAGTAATATTTTCAGAGAATCGAATCCATTCTGTAGCTGAACCCGTTTTCTCACATAGCAGGGCAGTGATCATGTAGTGTCAAGACACTACGTTCTGTGGTTTCCATCTGATAACGAGTTGTTGTCTATTGAGTAGAAGAACTTAAGAAGCCGTGCTTTGTCTTCCTGGAGAGGGAAAATGAAACCAGTTTAAATGAATAAGGGGAATGATTATCATACTGATTTGTGAATTATTGACTGTAAAAAGTCCCACAGAGTTGCACTTCTCAAGCCTCAGACATTCAATTTGAAAGCACGTAGTAAATTATTTAATATTAAAAAAATTAAGCATATAACTTCCTACTTTGAATAAAATTATATTGGACTTTGATTTTGACATTCCCGCGAGTGGAGATCGAACCTACGACCAGTTACAGTCAACTGTTCAGTCGTGCTATCCTAATGAATATTTTACATATAAATTTATATATCTAATTTCAAGATAAAGAAATATAGATGCTGATGTATTAAGATTCTATGTGGCGAACAAAAGGAGGGTAAGTAGCAAAAACGCAATTGAAGAATATTAATCTGACTTGAAATACAGAATAAATGAAAAGAAATGTATGAGATTTTTTATTTTACATTTATAAATATAAATAAATAAATGCTTAATTAAATATGAAATGCTTATGCCAGTAATTAGGTATTACTTAGACGTAAGGGCAGCTTTACGCTTTTTCCATTGATATCTCCATTTCAACATACGCTGCTCTCTACTTACTACTATACTTTCCTTCTTAAAGTTCAGCATAAGTTCGTCCTCTGACTGGCTCGCGACCACTATCATGTCAAAGACGAACCGCCAAATATCTAATGATGTGTTCCGGTTCGATGGCATGTAAGCCAGGTTTTCCCCTATCCAACCCTGTCCTTTCCCCAGAATGTGGTGGTTACGATAGTGAACTACTACATTGTCCTTCCCTTCCATCTGTATCGTCTAGGCAGGCAACGAATTTACAGCACCTCTGCTGTTGTAGATGTCTATGAGCGAAGGTAACCACTTACCATCAGGTGGTCCTTCTGCTCGTTTGCCATCCGTTATCCATAAAAAATCGAAAGATTGTATGAAAAATGGCGAAACTTAACACTGCATTTTGTTTTACCAAAGCTGGGAAATAAAAGTAATTAAAGAAAACTCTCTCTATAATATCTCTAATTTACGTAAGTGGGGATCGAGTGTACAATCATCATGTTTACAGCCAGATGCTGACTGCGCTGGATGGATGGACTGCGCTACGATGGCCCAAGTTATTTATCACTAATGAGTGACCTAGTCAAATACGGAATTCTACCTATGATTAAAAAAAATTGGCTTGATGCAGCGACTTTTATTTGATTGAATATAATAAATATGGGTTGTTTTCGACGGATATTTTGTATGTAAAATGTATTTGTTTCCATAATTTTGATAAAAACAGTGTTGGTCAGTTGTGTAAGCAATTTTCTGTCCCTGCAGGTAGAATTATACGTAAGCAAAAGAACGACGTGGTTTGTCACTAGATTTTCTATGCTCAATATATATAGTTCTAGAAAATAATGAATACAAAAAAAAATATTTGAAATATTAAAATTAATAATTAAATTGTTCACAAAAAAATAAACCGATTTCAATTAAAATGCACTAAAAACCAATATTATTACTTATTACGTATAACTCAAAAACTACTCGTCAGATATATACCAATTTTAAATGAGACCATATCAAAAGCACTAGCTATCATATAGAAAAAATCATAAAATTGGCCTGGTCAGTTTTTTACTTTAATAAAATATTATGATATGATAACACACTTAATCATAGTCGCATTTCAATACATAAAATACCCCACACACCAAAAATCGCAGATTTTTATTAAATTAATGTCAATTAAACGTTAACTGACATCTCTGAGAGCTCGTTACAACTAGCTACGAACAGGCATTCGTATCTTGAAACCAATCAAATTTCGCCTGACGTTACACGACGTGGACAACGAGAACGAAGTCAGTGAATGGTTTTCACGTGCCACTGCATTGGAGTATTGGTCATGCCCTATATATCGTTATTTCAAAAGATTTATATATGGACGTATATTTTCTTGAAATATTTAGTTTTAAATTGATTTTTATATTATATTTTTACAGCTTCACGTCTTTTCCATAGCAGGGTAGTCAGAGTGTACCCAGTGTCAAGACACCCTGTTCGTGTTGACTCGCAATGTTTTGAATTTGGACGGAAAGTATAGAACGGAATGTTTTCACACTAGATTGTCTCTGGATGTCACCATGTACCTAATAATTATTCTTCCATGGTATAAAATTATTTCTCCGTGTAGGAATCAAACCCACAACCAATGAAGTATACGTCAGTATTTATTTAGCGTTTTTTTAAGTTTCACCCTGTATCCAGCACGTAGCAGGGTTGGCAGAGGGAACCAGAGAACCTAGTATTAAGATACTCCGTTCTCTTTTAACATTTCCATTCTACCGAATTGAGACATTGTATGCTGAGTAGCGGAACTCAACGCTGTGCTTTGCTTTTTTTTTACCTGAGCGATTAAAAAATATTCTTCTATATAAAAAAATATTTTTAGAATAGAATTCAAAACGTTCAAAGTAGAAAATGCATTGTTGCTTTTCAATTGCTAACTCTTCAGTATCTTTGGCAGCATTCGAGTAACTACATTTAGTCCATTTGGCAAACAGAACTCAATTTAGTATATTCTAAAACAATAATTAAAAGAAGATAGCAGCTTTCTTTTTAAGCAACTTCTAAAATAGGTGTTATGCGCATAACAGGTTAGTCACAGATAATCTAGAGTACAGTTCGTACTCCAATTTCTGTCCAATTTAGAGAAGTTGCGTGTAGAGTAGCAGAGCTAAACGCCGCGCTGTCTCACCAGAGCGAGTATTTTAACAATAGATTCTCCGGTTTCCTTTGCCTATCCTGCTATGTGCGGGATACAGCATGAAGCTAGAAAAAAAACAAAGAGTTAGACTCCGGTAGTACCAGAAGTGAAAACTTTATCATAGCAGAGTAGGAAACGGACAGATGGAAGATTCAATCGCAACAAATAATCACAAGAGATTAACAGCTCATCGAGAAAATTTATCAATTGAATTGAAACGACTACTGAAAATCCTTTGCATACCATCATCAAAACACTTTGATTTGATTTCTAAAATAATAACGCCCACAAGCGTGCGACTGTAACGCGACAGGTTGTGAGTTCTATTTCCACTCCTGGAAATGGAATTTTTCATTTCCTGGGTTTGGTAACAAGGCAAAGCGCGGCGTTAAGTTCCGCCACTCAGTATGCAATGCCTCAATTTGACGGAAAGTGAGGAACGGAGTGTCTTAACACTTGGTTCCCTCTGCCTACCCTAGCTATGTAGTATGGCCTAAGAATAATAGATTGTCTATTTTTACATTCAATTATTAAAGCTTGTGTGTGTCTTACGAATTTTCGATCAGGGTCACGTAACCTAACGCCAGTTTCAAATTTTTGTACCCATCACAAAAAGTGCATAACGCTGCTAAATAAGTTTTCACTTCAATAATACATTTACAAGTAAAAGTCAAACAAACAGATGGACATTTACCTTATTTTACTGTAACAAGTCCTGGTCAGAGAGGTGTGTTCAATAATTTAGTTCGGTAATTTGAGCGGAGGGTAGCCCACGCATCTATTATTCAAAAGGCCAAAAATGTTAATACAAGAGAAATTGAGCTCTATTGTTTATGAAATACGGTTTATATTTGATTAGTATTTTGTATAGCTATTCTACCATCGGTTTCTTATAGTTTATTGATAGCTATGTGAATACTTCTCAGTCTTTTGGGTTACAGACGTTATGAAGGTAGAAGTAGGTTACATATTTTCTGTTTTATATTGGTGTAATTTGGTGTGTTTACGCGTAAGTTAAGGATTAGATTCCGTTATTAAAATATTTTATATATATTATCGTGTTTTAACCGACTTCAAAAGATGAGGAGTAATGAGGATAATCGAAGCCACAACCAATCGCATTTACAGTCAGTCAGTCACTACGCCACGTTGGTCTCTTAAGCAGTTATTCATTTCTACATCTTGGTAAGAGAAAGTGCGGCCTTGAGTTCCACTACGCCACTCAACGCAAATTTAAATGGAAAGTGAAGAACAGAGTGACTTGACACTACTTGACACTAGGTTCTTCTTTGCTGAGGTTTCACAGAAGATTTGGGAGTTCCCATGGGTATCGGCCAGTGGCAGTAGAGGAGGAACACCGTGAGATTTTAGTGGATATACGGACGGCGTCTTTTCAGCTGAAGTCCACATAGCCCGTCCCCGATCGGGAAGAATTTTGTCACATTAAAAAAAAAGGTTTCTCTCTGCTTACCTCGCTATACCAAAAAAGCGTGAAGCTGTAATTATACATACATACCTTCACGCTGTATCCCGCATATAGCAGGGTAGGCAGAAGGAACCTAGTGTTAAGACACTCCGTTCCCCACTTTCCGACGAATTGAGGCATGCCTCATGCCATGCCAAAAAAATTGTACTTAATTTATATCGTATACGAATTACAGGAACTTTTCAATTTCCGACACTTAACGAAATCTCAAAATTATAAATGGGTTAATCTATAATTTATTTAAATCGCGTTTTACCAGTTTACCAATATTTATTAATATGGTAAATCGCTCTTATAGCAATATTGTAAACATAAAATCATGTATGGAATGGAAAAATTCATTTCAGCTTAAATATTTTACCGATCGTAAAATTAATTGAAGTTTATGTTGCTACGATTTTTACCATCCGATTTATTTAAGTGGTATTACACTTGATTGTTTTTGTACAAATATTTTTGTATGTTTGCAAAAATATGTGTACATTTTTACTTTAACATTTCCGTTCTCCACTCAATTGTGAAAGTGATGTTGAAAGAGAACGGAGTGTCTTAATACTAGGTTCTTAGGTTCCCTCTGCCTACCCTGCTAAATGCGAGATACAGCGAGAAGCTAAAAAAAATCTTTATTTTCATTTTCATTTGGTGAATTAAGTGACCATAGTGGCTCAGTGGCTAGCTTCTAAATGTTAAGGCATTGATTATGGCTTCGATTCCCACTCTTGGAAAAGATTCTATTAAATTTATTTTTATTTCCTCACTCTGGTGCATGACGTGGCGTTGAGTTTTGTCACTCAGTAATCATTGCATCATATTAAGGCGGAAACTGGATTCTGGCTAGGTAGCCAGAAACTTTTTAACATAGCTACGTAGCTATGTAAGAAAAAGCTGAAAATAACACACATTAATATAAAGAACAAAAAAACCCGATTGAACCAATTCTTCTAATTTAGAAAGCAAATACAAATAAAGTAAGCTATAAAAGCTAGTTATGTGTTATATATTTGAAATGTGCTAATTAAGTCCTTTAATTTGACACCCCATACGGTACCCATCAAAGTTTTTTTTGGTTATATTCATGACGTAATTGCCTCTAAAGGGCGACATATTAAATTAAAAGTGACGTCACATATCTAAGAACACTTAGAGTATCAATACCTATCTAACGTCACCTTATTTATATAATTCAGTCGAGGAGTTTAGAAGATATGAGGTAATAAAGAATATTACAAACATACACGATACGCGCGAAAAACATAACCCTCCTCTGACAGTCGGGTAAAAAGCCTTTACAACTTTATTTAGGCAGGGAAGTGTATGGAGCGGGTATAGGTTATGCAAGAGGGCACTCTGTCCTTGAGAATTGCAAGTACTAATTGACAAGTCGTACTCAAGGACATCCTGTAGAACCCTAACTTCGGGTTGCTAAGGTAGGTAAGGAAGGTAGTTAGATTATTGAAAGGTATGTAGCAACACAAGTGATCTCCATGTTTCAGCTATTTCAAGGGATGCGATGCCGCGCTTTATTACACAGAATATACGCAGAAAGCCATAATGGGCTACATTAATTATAATTATAAATTTAAATTTAGTTGAGATTCGAAGAAGAGTTTTTGAGTTATTCGGATCAACGTCACTTTTAAGTGCATTTTATAATATTTGATGTCGGTTTTCTTTTGTGTTAAAATCTTAATTATATATAACAATTCTGGTAACAAGGCAAAGCGCGGTGTTGAGTTCCGCCACTCAGCGCGCAATGCCTCAACCGGCGGAAAGTGGGATACAGAATTGTTGACAGAGAACGGAATGTCTTAACACTAGGTTCTCAGGTTCCCTCTGCCTACCCTGCTATGCTATGCGGGATACAGTGTGGAGCGAAAAAAAATAGCAATTCTACACACAAGCGTAACACAAGAATCGAATCTGCTACCATTGCCAGTCTACTCACACTGTACTCTAAGGGTATTGATCAAACATTATAATGTAATTAGTATTTTCAAATGAAATTTAAATGCGTCTCAATGCGATACGCCGGTCTACTTGAGATTCCGCGAGGCGGTTACTAAAACGTGAGTGGAGCTTACGCACTCACCTGTGTACACTGATATAAAGAAACTGGATATTCTTGTATATATGTAAATTATTATCAACAACGTCTGTCGTAGCGCAGAGGCACAAGTGTGCGATTGTAAAGCGACAGGTTGTGGGTTCGATTCCCACTCCAGGAAATGAAGTATTTTCATTTCCTGGGTTAGGAAACAAGGCAAAGCGCGGCGTTGCCATTCAACACGAAATGCCTCAATTCGGCGGAAAGTGGGGAACGGAAATGTTGAAAGAGTGTCTTAACACTAGGTTCTCTGGTTCCCTCTGCCTACCCCGCTATATGCGGGATACAACAAAATGAAGAAGAACGTGCTCAGGTGGTTTGGGCACGTCGAGAGGATGAGGGATGAAAAAATGGTGAGAAAGATATATGAAGCAAAGGTGAGTGGCAAGAGAGGTAGGGGGAAACCTCGGTTGATCTTCGAGAACACAGTAGCAATGATACTGGACGAAGGTCACGTAAAAAGCATAAGGACCCAGGAAGGGTATAAAGAGGTTAATGACTGTGGACGAGGCGAAAGAGGTATGCGGAACCGTAGTTTGGTAAGTCATCGCCGCGCTTTGCCTTGTTACCAAATCCAGGAAATGAAAAATCAATTTCCTGGTGTGGGAATCGAACCCACAACCAATGGTATTTAGAGATTTTATTCGTATTTACGTAGACTAGACTAGACTAGACTACGTTAGACTTTTCCCCCCTGCGTCACAATAGCGTCTAATATTAGAAATATTGCAATATTATAAAATATTGAAGCTATCTTTAATAATATTACGACCTAACTTTGCATATCATATTATATAAAGAAAAATAGGTCATATGAATTGAGTTATACAGAACTTATTGTCAAAGTTCATGAATTAGCTTTCAGTATGAAATTGAATTTCTAAATATAACTTCAACGAAAACTATAATATAATAACCTGAATTAATTGAAAATAAAATGCATATGAATGGCTATATGTTCTTTTGAAAATATTTTATTTTGAAAAAGAAATTAAAACTGCGACGTTGAGTTCCGTTAATTGGCACGCAATTCGGCGGAAAGTGAGGAATTCGGAGTGTCAAGACACTCCGTTCTCTTAAGATTTCCGTTTCACTAGGTTTTCTTGTTTTCCTCTGCCAAACGCCAAAAAAGAAATTAAAATTAAATTTAAAATATATTTCCCTATCCTGGTTATCCTGGTAGGGATAATAAAATCTTAAAGGTTATTGCTATGAAAATATTGCATTGTAATAGTATTCGGACACGTGTACAAATTTTCAAACAAATCAGATGGTAAGAAGATGCTAAGAAGTATGCGAAGATTGAAAATAGAGAGTAGAAGAATACCTACGAATTATAATAACTAAATAAATACGTAATAGCATCTAAATGCAGGAGTATTATGGTAAAAAAATGCACATAAAAAAATATATTTACTGAGCTCAGTTAGTTGTCTACTGTGGTGAAGTTCCGTGAATATTTCGACAGGGAGAAGAAAAAAGAAGAAGGGGTAGAAGATTATGTGACATACATACATAATATTTACATATGAATATATTGTTAGATAAATACAGGTAAAGTTTATTAACTTCAAAGAGAAACAAAGACGAGATAACAAAGAGTGTTAAGAAAACCGTCCTACTGTAATAAAATTCGGTTCAAATCCCGCTGAAGATACTATTAATTAAGAAGAAAATCCAACCGGACATTGGAAACAGAGTGTCTAGACACTAACTTATCTTTACTCTCTCTGCTTCTCTCTGTTCAAGCCATTTCCAGATCACAAATATCCTGCTCGGACGTCTCATTTGTTTTGCACGGCGCACATAATAACGCGATCAAAACGTATGAGAATTTTGACAGTGCGACGTGACGCGAAAACTTAAAGGGAATGAATTTTGTTCGCCCTAAACAGTTAGGTTTGTTTCCACTGAAAAAATGTTGCTGTAAAAGCTGTAAAATCTTTCTTTAAAACATTTTTTTGTAGAAAAAAAAGAAAAAAAATTACGATAACAGAGAAAAAAATCAAAAAAGAAGGAAATTCTTAATTCGACTGCACTTTTTTATGTGTGCCCCATAATATTTACTGAATGAAACACTTGAAGATTCTTGTTTTATTAGCTTGTGCTGCTAATATGGTCCCATTTAAATTTAGTTAAGATCTGACGAATATTTTTAGTGCATTTAATTTAAAGACGGTTCTCTTTGGTTATTAAAATCCAATAGAAAAAAAAACACTTAAACCTGTTGTCCTTGAACCTATTGTCTATTTTCAGACTGAAATCAAGATTTTGTGAGGTAGAAATCCACGTCGCACTTTGTTTCTTTAGAAAGGAGAAATAAAAATAATTTCAACCTATCGTTCCTTTAAGTGGAAATTGTATCCATTACCAATGATGATTATAGTCAAACGGTGTCCCACTGCGCTACTGTGGTTTCAAAAATATTTAAATTACTTTTCTCTTGTTTTTTAATTAATTAGGATAAGCTGTGACATTGTGGTTGAAAGGGACAATGTCTGACTGTGAACACGATTTTGGTTTTTCATCCCGACTCGGAAAAATAATTTAAATTCCCCTCTCTAGAAGACATATGGCGGCGTTGAGCCTCGCCGATAAAAAGTTATATTTAAAATTTTGTTTAAATAATAAAATATCCTTGTAGTATAAGACATGCCACGGATCATAAGTGGGGAACGGAGTGTCTTAACACTATGTTTTCAGGTTCCCTCTGCCTACCCTGCTATATGCGGGACACAGCGAGAAGCTAAAAAAAAGACATGCCACTCTATTCCCCATTTACTAATTAAATATTTTTTTGGGCGGTGGAATTCAACGCTGTTGCATTTGACCGGAAAAAAAAATGTAAGCATTCCGTAATATTATTAACTGACTGCAAAAAAAGGAGGAATTTCTCAATTCACATAACTTTTTTCCTGGATAAAATGGATAGACCAATTTGATGATTGTTTTTTACATGGTAGCTTGATGGCACCTCTTTTTAGTTAAGATCTGACGAGTAGTTTTTGAGTTATTCGTAATAATTATATTTCTTAGTGCAGTCGGTTTTTTTTTCTTTTAGTTTAGTCTCAATTATTTCAGATCATCTTCAATTCTGGCTTTTGATGTCTGTCGTGGCGCAGAGTCACAGGCGTGTGACTGTTAAAGCGAGGTTGTAGGTTCGATTCCAACACCAAGAATTGAAAATATTAAAATAGTATTAAATACTCGTACGTATTTTAATTTTACTCGCTCTGGTAACAAAGCAAGGCGCGGTGTTGAGTTCCGGCACTCAGCACGCAATGCCTCAATTCGGTGGAAAATGGGACACGGAAATGTTAAAAGAGAACGGAGTCTCTTAACACTAGGTTCTCTGGTCCCCGTGCCTACCCTGCTATGTGCGGGATACAGTGGAAGCTAAAAGAGAAAATTAATTTAAATTTTGTACTACCAGTACTATTATTATTTATGTACCACTGTACCAATACAATGTTAGCGTAACTCTGCCCTAAAAATATCAAGACTCCTACACTGATATCTAGTTCATAGTGACAGGCTATTTGGACTGTGACCTTTGGAAAGAGGGTTAAAGCAATTCAAGCGTTGCTCTTAAAATGTCAACGTGTAGTTTTGTTATTTTCCTAAATTATTTTAATAATTTTTTTATTGTATTATTTATTTTACATACATACATAGCTTCACGCTGTATCCCGCATATAACGGAGTAGGCAGAGGGAACCTGGTGTTAAGACACTCCGCTCCCCACTTTCCGCCGAATTAAGGCATTGTATGCTCAGTGGCGGAACTCAACGCCAAGCTTTGCCTTGTTACCAAACCCAGGACATGAAAAATTTCATTTCCTGGAGTGGGAATCGAACCCACAACCTGTCGCGTTTACAGTCGCACGCTTGTGCCTATGCGCCATGACAGGCGTGTTTTTTTTTTATTTTTAATATTTAGGCTGTTTTGTGAAAATAAATCACTTACTTACTTAATTTTTGTAAAATATACCGAGTTTCAACTATTATTATGCCATAGCTTAAACGTGTGACTAGACACGATGGTTATTGTTTCGATTCTCACTTTGAGAATGCGTGAATAAGTTAATATTTCGACTAACGAACGAACTATGACTTTTATAGCAGTCCATACTATACAGTATGTAGTGAAGTACCTAGGTACTTTGAAGTTCCTAGGTACTTCATTTTCAATTTTTTGACAAACAATCATGGCTGCCAAATTATTCTTTTAATTTTTTTTCTTTTAGTAAAGGTCCTATGTCCGTTTTAATACCTCTAAGAATATATGTACAAAGTTTCATAATAATCATTTGCGTAGTTTTGGTTTTAAAACGTAACAAACAAACATACATTCACACTTATAATATTGGTATAGGACTATTATTTATAGCAAATTTTATAATACAAATATTATTATATCAGAAATTGATTCTAAAACAGGTGCTTTATTCCCAATACTAAACGCGCGTTGCCGAGCAATTACACAACAACACGTAATTATAAGCGTATATATGAAATTATAATGAAGACGCAAAGGGTCGAAACCTTTAATAGGTTTTTTTTTTTTATGGATAACGGATGGCAAACGAGCAGAAGGACCACCTGATGGTAAGTGGTTACCTTCGCCCATGAACATCTACACCACCAGAGATGTTGTAGATGCGTTGCCAACCTAGAGGATAGAGACGGAAGGGGAGGAAAATGTAGTAGTCCGCTATCGGAACCACCACATTTTTGGGAAAGAATGGGTGGGAAAGGGGAAAACCTGGCTTACATGCCATCGAACCGGAACACATCACAAGATATTTGGCGGTTCGTCTTTGACATGATAGTGGTCGCGAGCCAGACGGAGGACGGTTAAAGCTAGTGGTATTTTTGTTTTATTAAACGATTTTAAAAAGGTACCAATTCGATTGCATTTTTTTAATTTAACTGTTTACTGGGTGAACCAGTTTTGGTGATTCTTTTTGTAAATGATAGCTAGTGGTTTTGATGTGGTTTCAATGAAATTTAATCAAGATCTGAAGAATAATTTTTGAGTTATTCGTAATAATTGTACTTTTAAAGCATTTTTTTGTCGGTTTCCTTTTTTTTTTGCTAAAATCTTAATTTTTTGTTAGTAGCTGTATCCCGCGACTTTATCTGTGTATACCCTAAAAAAATCAAAATGTTATTGTTTCCCGTTTTCATAGAAATTCCGAAAAAATCTTAAATGTCCCCAAGGAGTCTACATGCCTAGTTTTAGCTTTATATGGCCTGTAGTTTCGCCTATACATTGTCTGTCAGTCACTCGTAACGCAAGCTATTTATAGATTGAATATATTAAATTTCTATATTTGGTTATATTTTATAATATATTTAAAGTTTATCGTCGACGTCGTATTAGACGTGCGCCGGCCACTACTGGACATAGGCCTCCCCAAGGACTTCCACGACGATCGGAAATCTATACTGGTAATTGAATTATTGTTATAATTTTCACATACATATCTCTTAAATTGGACATTGTCCATATACTATAATTATTTTTCTAGAAGTAATAATCTAATATTTTATCAGCATACCATGGTTAAAACCATGAGAGAGGATCTAGTGTCAATACACTCCGTTCGGTGCTTTTCACCTACGCCTTGTTCTGTCTTATCAGAGCAGGGAAGCTAAACTAATTTAAATGTAATCATTTCCCCGTGAGAGAATCGAATCCACAACAACCGCGTTTACAGTCAAATGCTATTATGCTGCGCCAAGACGGTCTCTTAGTTTTCTCTAGATTGCGTAATAATAAAATAAATATTACGCCTCACTTCATTTCACTTAGCTTTACGCTGTATCCCTAGCTGGGTAGTCAAAAATAACGGAGCGCCAAACGCTAAAGTCTCTGCATACTTCTTTCGTCTTTTCCACAGTTATTAACTTCTTCATACAATTATTTGTTGTTTTTTTTTGTGTTTTTTTAGCTTCACGCCATATCCCGCACGAAGCAGTGTAGGGAGCAGCAGCTAGCAGGTAGAGGGAATCAGAGAATCTAGAATTAAGACACTCCATTCTATTTTTAACATTTCTGATCCCCATAATCCACCAAATTGGTGCATTGCGAGCTGAGTGGCGGAACTGAACGCCCTGCTTTGCCTTGTTACCAGAACGAGGAAGTGAAAATACTAAATACTATTTAATATTTTCATTTCCTGGAGTGAGAATTGAACCCGCAACCTGTCACCATTACAGTCGCACGCCTGTGCGTTTGTGCCACCAACCTTTTCATATATGCCTTATATAATTATTAAAAAATCAATAATCGTCAGCAGTTCCTATATTTAAAAATCCTGCCACTCAAATAATAAGCAATAAGGAATATATGTCAAAGACGTCATAATTTTAACGAACGTTAATTCGTTCGGAATGATGCAACGAAAATCAATTATAAGGCCATTACCGAATAATGAGATGAGCTTCCATCAATCAGTAGGAGTAGGAGCGATATATTTAACGGCGCTCATTAAAATAAAAGCCCAGTGAACGAAATTTGTTAAGAAATGTATTTTTTTGGGTATTGTATGTTTTTATGTTATTGGTACTTATGTGATATTGAGTTTTTGAATTAAAATAATTATTTATCATTAAATTATGGCCAAATACAACATGCATACATATATATTTAGCTTCACGCTGTATCCCGCATATAGCAGGGTAGACAGAGGGAACATAACGCTAAGACACTCCGTTCCCCACTTTACGCCGAATTGAGGCGTTGCGTGCTGAGTGGCGGAACTCAAAGCCGCGCTTTGCGTTGTTGCCAAACCCAGGAAATGAAAAATCCATTTTCTGGAGTGGGAATACAAACCACAACCTGTCGCGCTTACAGTCGCACGCTTGTGCCTCTGCGCCACGACAGGCGTTATTACAAGGCGTCAAATACAAGTCTTATATTAATTGTGGCCTGTGTTATGTTGATGCATGAGCTATGTTACTGTAGAGTTTCATCTATATCTGTTCAGTAGTTTTATAAAATCGGTACAATATAAATTAAAAAATTATCAATATCTTTAAATACATATACAAATAGGTACATTACAGAATATGTTTCTAAACAAATACATTATTTTGTTGTTGGTTTTTACAGGATAGTAGGATAGTCAGTGAAAACTTAATGTGTGTGCGTACATTGCGTGTTAAATGGCAAAACTCAACGTCGTACTTTGCCATACCAAAGCAGAGAAAAGAAAACAATTTAAATACATCATCATCATTACCTCGAATGGAACCCACAACCAAATATTACAGACGCTTCCCCACTGAGCCAATATGTTCATATATCTACAAACTTTCTACCACAATTTGAACCTATTAACTCCAGGAATCACTTCTAGCCAAACCAAATGCCACCACAGGCTCGTATAACGTACCTGTCAGTTAGGTCCTTGACTGTGTCACTTGCGTCTGACAGTTGTCATCCAGAGAACTGAGTGCCAACTAGAATAAACACTTAGTTAGTCAAGTCACTTTTAATCAATCTTTCATATGTATTAATATGGTACAGTTAGAATAATAATATAATATTTCTTATTAAACATTTTCATACTAAATTATTATGGTTCATTGTACCAGTAACATATATATAGAAATGTTATATCCCAACGCCTGTCGAAGCGCAGAGGCACAAGCGTGCGACTGTAAACGCGACAAGTTGTGGGTTCGATTCCTAGTCCAGGAAATGGAATTTTTCATTTTCTGGGTTTGGAAACAAGGCAAAGCGCGGCGTTGAGTTCCACTCAACACGAAATGCCTCAATTCGGCGGAAAGTGGGGAACGGAGTGTCTTAACACTAGGTTCCCTATGCCCACCCTGCTATATGCGGGATACAACGTGAAGCTATGTATGTGTGTTATATCCTAGTATGTGTGGTAAAGGCTATAATGGTGCATTGGGTGCGAAACCCACACGTGGGAAACGATTAATTATAATTATTTTCATTTCTCTGCTCCTTATAGGACAGAGCGCGGTGAGTTCCACCACTTAACAGCTGCATGTCTCGATTTCGAATAAGCGGTGAATGGAGTATATTAACACTAGGTTATTTCTGTTTGAACGGCAAAATGTTGAGACAATTACTGGAAATATAAAATTGAATAAACTTACATTTATAAGATCTGGTTGCAAATAGTAAATGAAAAAAAATATCCGTTGATTTTGCACTTTACGAGACTTACGAGATTTTTGGTAAACGCTTAATGGTCACTCACACTCCCCAAAGTTTTTTTCTTTTTTTAGCTTCACGCTGTACTCCGCACATAGCAGGGTAGGTCCATCAGGGGTCTTCACTCTCCTCCCTTTTGGGGGAGGAGGGGTGATGGCTTCAGGCAACTATGTACTCCGCACATAGCGGGGTAGGTAAAAGGAGTCAGAAAACCAAGTGCTAAGACATTTCATTTTCAAAATTTATATGACCGAGGAATTTATATAATTAATTTCAGGTTTCTACGCCTAGCGGTTTTGGCTACGCGTTGTCTGTCAGTCACTACCTAAATAATGAAAGAGTGACATTGAAGTGAGCAAATGTTGTGACAACTGTAAAAAATACATGTTCCATTGTAACATAAAACGTTTATTACGTATTCATTAATTTTTCTTAAAGTATAGATTTACAGATTTTCTTAGACCCTTTCCCACCCATCCTTTCCCCAAAATGTGGTGATTCTGATAACGGACTACTACATTGTCCTTTCATCTGTTGTAGATGTTCATAGGTGAAGGTAACCACTTACCATCAGGTGGTCCTTCTGCTCGTTTGCCATCCGTTATCCATAAAAAAAATGACCTTCCGTATTTATTATCGTAAGTTCAAATTCTGTTGCAATCAAGATGTTTATATTTTTTTCACCTTTACACTTTCTCCCACAAATATTCCCCAATCAAGATAGTCAAAGAGAATTTAGCATCAAGTCTTTCCATTCGCCAGTTTTTATTCTAAAATAAATACAATAAGTGGCGGAAACTAGCACTGCGCTTTGCCTAAGCTTTTTTTAATAAGTTCTTAAAACAGATATATATTTCTTAGATTGGTTACAAATTGACAAAAAACAAGGTCATACATTTGACCTCCATACATTCAGATGTTGTTAAACAAATTACTCGCACGTTAACGACTCTTGGAAATAGCTTCCTTTGTTAAAAGTAATTTCAAGTTATAATTGGTACCATTCCAATTCAAATGATACTTTCAAGTAGTGTGGTCGGTGGCAAAGGATTTACCTGTACACTTCATGTACACTACCTTAATACTGTATTGTCTTATTGAGCAAAATATGTTAATACGTGAAGCAAAAACTATAGGTGGAGAACGGAAATGTTAAGAGAGAGCGGAGTGTCTTAACACTGGTTCTCACTGCCTACTCTGCTATATATGCGGGAAGCGTGAAGATAAAAAAAGTTGTACCCTGTTTTCGGAAATTACTCGGACGAAGGAGTATGAAACTTAGCACACTTATGGTATAGTTTATATAGCAAAGAAGTGCAGAATTATATACGTTTTTTTTAATAGTGCATAAAAAATATATTGAATTAATAAAAAAATTAGGTTTCCTCTGCCTATATTGTCATGTGTATCCCGCACATAGCTAGGTAGAGGGAACCTGAGAATCTAGTGTTACAATACTCCGTTCTGCCGAAATGAAGCATTGCGTTCAGAGTGACCTCAAAAAGTTAAAGAATAATACAAAAATGAGTACATTCATACATATTTAATTTTCTCGTGCACATTTTATTTGGTGCAGATGTTCGCGCAAATGTATAGAATAGTAGAATAGTTCGCGACAAAGGAGATAGCATCTCATGCACTTCAAGATGCGATACCAATATGCAATGGATATGCAATTTGGGACATATCTATGTATATCGTGTTTTATATTAATATTATATTCTGTCAAAATTTAAAGGAAAAAGGGAGGAATATTGATGAAATACTTCATATTCTTGCTCTGGTAAGAAGTGCGGCGTTGAGTTCCGCCGCTGAAAATTCAAAGTTTATATTTCGGACGAAAAATGGCGGAAAACTGCGAGCGGAGTCTTGTCATTTTGTTCTCTTTAGGTCAATTTCTCAGCAGAACTCTTTTGTTAATAATAATGTATTTCAGAAATTCTTTGGCCTATTTGAAATAGTATTTTGATATTGATTTCGTATAAAAATTCAAAAAAAAAATGGCAGATTTGAACATGTGTTTTTGTGATCATACCGTCATTTTTAGAGCTAATTGACAATCTCTAACAAACATAATTCGCGAGATTCCTATTTTTTGCAAGAATAATAATTATAGAAACTCTTGATTAGAAATATGTATATATAAAAAAATATTATATATATCTTCTCTATTTCCATACATTATGTTCTACTCAACACTTTACTACGATATTATAAAGCCACGTATATACTCATATGAGTATGCTTAAGAATTGCCGTGTCACGTATGACATACGAGCGTCACGGTATCTGAGTACAGGACATTTGTTCGAGGAATACTCACTTACGTGTATGCTGGGCTTGAGTTACTATTACCAACTTCAAAAAAGAAAGAGGCTCTCAATTCGACAGAATTTTTTCATGTGTGTTTGTACATGACCTTTTGTGAGCTAAATTAGATGATTCATTGTTTATAGTATAATTAGTACTTCACTTATTTAAATTTAGTCCAGATTTTGATTAAATTAGTTGTTTTTGAGTTATTCGTAATAATATTACTTTTTAGTGCATTTTATATGAAGTAGGTTCTATTTTTTTTTTAAGATCTTAATTATCTAACAAGAATATGCATGAACATTTTAAGTATAATCCAGGTGGAAGGAGAAATTAATAAGAATCCGCTCTACTATATGTTCAGCCATTTTGAAGATACTGAGTGTCAAAGACTAGATTTTATATCCGCATTTCTTCTAAAGAGACGTAAGAAACGTTATTTTATATTTCAGTAATATCTCATAGGTAGTCTGAGAACTTAGTGTCAAAACACTCCGTACCTCAATTACCATCAGAAATAGATATACTGTGTGTTGAATATCAGAACTCGACAGGTCTTATCAGAGCGGAGAAATAAAAATAATTTTGATATAACCGTTCTCCTGTACGAGAATCGAACCCACAACCGATTGAATTTACAATAAGACACTGCCCAACTCCACAATGGTCATTACTTTACATTCACTTTACCCCATCAAATGTAACAAATATAGAGAATATCCACAAGAGAATTGAATATCTCAAATATCGAATACCCCAAGAATAATGGAATGGCATAAGTCTAAGGCGGTGTTCGTTACATACTCGTACTCGTATGGTAGAACATCTGAATTTCCACATTCACACATATCTCGCAATTTGCGAGATATTCAGTGAAACCCTAGTAATATAACACGATGGTAGCTGAATTCCATCGGTTTTCAGTAAGAATGTTTTTTTTTTTAAATTGTAAGAGTGAATCTTTTCTCCGCTTTTCTTTCATTTGTGTATACTTATGTTAGGTAGTGGAATTTAACACACTGTTTTATTTGGTATATTTGTGCTATACAAATATACCATTCACGGTTCACGGTTTATGGTAGGGTAGGCAGAGTAAACCTTGACTAGACACTCCGTTTCGGGTATTTGGGGGACTTAGTAAATATGTGATTAAATTTAATAAGCTATTTCATCCACTTTTTTATCATTATGAAACTTAGTTACCATACATAGGTCAATTGATAATACAAAATTATGGTACAAATGAGCTGATCTGATGATGAAAACCAAACACTGGGATATCTGCTAGTGAAACACAGTGCTTGGATGTATTACACTCTTTTTAACATATTTTGTTTATTTCTTCTTGCGATGACCTGATGATGGAATTGGAAGGTGTCTGAAGGAATCTTGTAATGCCTACTTTTAAGCCCATCGAGTTTGGGCTGGGTTTATACGCTTTAATATATTGTGTCTATTCCTTCTATTGACGTTAACCTGACAATTGAAATGAAAGGTGACTCATGGACTAATAAATATACAAAAGCGTTTTAAACTACCAATTTATTGTTAAAATCAAATAAAAGTAAATATATGTCAAAGTTGTAAAATAAATTTTACCTCAATCGGGATTCGAATCCTTAACCATCACAACTGTATATACCAACTAAACAACCATTATTTAAGTAACCATGTAATTATATTTCTATATAAAAGAACTATGTCCTTGGAATGCCATCATAAATAACATCGTGTATGTTTATTTATAACATAATTAAGGTTATGAACTGTGTTCTCGTATCTATGAATATCTAATAGCTTAGGCTATGCAATTTTGTATCGTTATTATCTTAATAGAGTCTGACGTCCATAGCTTAGTATTGAGCTTGTTGTATAAATTGAAGTGATATTTGTATTTGATTAAATATATAGAGTGATTTGTCACTAGTTTCTCCTTTTAATATATTTGATGATAATTCAAAAGTAAATTATAGTGTATTGTGAGATTCGTTTGTGATATAACTCTCCGATCTCTCTCCTCGCCTTGTAGACGCTAACGTAGATGGCGGAAGCACGTGGTAGTTTCTTTGGGCTAGGCAGCACGGTCATATGAGAAGTCAAGGCCCAAGGCCTTTAGGTTACACTTACAAAAGTTTAGTATTTTCAATTACTGGGTTTGGTAACAAGGCGTTGAGTTCCGCCACTCAGAATACAATGCCTAAATCCGGCGGAAAGAAACGGAAATGTTGAAAGAGAACAGAGTGTGTCAACACTAGGTTCTCAGGTTCCCTCTGCCTACCCTGCTATGTGCGTGATACAGCGTGAAGCAAGACAAAAAAGGTAAAATTTCAATACATAATAATACACATATAATTATACTATTTCTAACTTAACCATAACTATATTACTGGAAATAATATTTCTAGAATAAAATATATTTCTTACATTTCCCTATTAGACGTATTAAGGAAATACAACAAGATATAAGATAAAAATAAACAGAGGAACTTTCATTTAAAAGCTATCCGACTCGCTGGCTCCGCTTTGATCCTAAGGAAAGCCGATGGCCTTTTCATCGTTCGATGTATGAAGATTTACAATCAAGTGGAATTATTTATAAAATATATTTTACCCTTTTCTTGATTAAAATTCTTTATATAAATGAATTTGATTTAACAGTCGAAATTGCGTAAAATTATGGAATGATAACGCCTGTCGTGGCGTAAAGGCACAAGCGTGCGACTGTAAATGGGACAGGTTGTAGGTTCGATTCCCACTCCAGGAAATGTAAAATTTAGTATTTTCATTTCTTGGGTCTGGTAACAAGGCCACACAACACGCAATGCCTCAATTCGGCGGAAAGTGGGGAACGGAATTGTTGACAGAGAATGGAGTGTCTCAACACTAGGTTCTCTGGTTCCCTCTGTCCACCCCGCTACATGCGGGATACAACGTGAAGTTAAAAAAAAAATAACATCTAGGGTGATGAAGTCTACGTAAACGAAATGGGGGGGAAAATTAAAATATTTTTTTTCAGCTTGACGCTTTATACCCCACAACAGGGTAGCCAAAGAGTACCTACTGTCTAGTCATTTCGTTGTCCACACATATTAGAGAAATTGTGTGTTGAATGCCGAAACTCAACGCCGCCCTTTGTCATATGAGAGTAGAGAAATGAAAATAAATTAAATGAAATGAAAATACAAGAAAAAAATGCATAAGTATAAAACGCAGTTTCACGCTCTTTTTCGCTGAGTAAGGTAACTTAGTGTCTAGTTCCTCCATTCGCCGCTTTCCACTATAAAAATAATCAAAATATATAAATTTATATTTTAGTTCTTAAGATGTTCAGATTTGCTTCAAAACATCTGGAAATGTATTCTAAATCAGAGTACTCAGTCCTTAATGTATCTCAATGCTGTCCTGTTTGTCATTAAATGCTTAAGTGGTGGTAGCAGTAAGTGTATATATACACTTTTGTTGTGAAACAGTGGCGAAGCGTCCACAAAACAAGATTTCCATGGTTTACCTACAACAAATTACAATAAATTATTAGATCTGGCTATACTAGCAGATTAGTGAAAAAAAAATGTAATCGAAAAAAAAATGCTTGGGAGTGAAATTGTAGATATAGTATATATAATAAACTAGGTCCCCTCTGCTTACTCTATATGCGGGATATAGCGTGTATGTAGATATAAGAATTCACTTTACAAGGGCAAATTTGAAATATTTTGACGTCAGTAAAAAAACAGTCGATTTGAGTACCTCACATTTCTCAAGTCGGTTAAAATAACAATTTATAACAAGAAACCAATAAGACTCACTTATATCCAAACGTGAACAATTCAAATTATTCACCGAGCACACTTCATTCGTCTTTCCTGACATACAAATTGTATACGGAATAGCATGAATTATTACTTTACGACATTTTTTTCTCACGCTTTTTATACTTTTTTTCTGTTAGAAAGAAATTAGTGTTAGGGTATTTAAACATTTTAAGTCCATTTTTTCTTAAACTCTTTAACCGATTTCGAAAAAGGAGGAGATAGATAGATAAACTCTTTATTGCATACTTACATGAAATAATACATTTTAAAAAAATATAAACAAAAAAAACACAAATAATAAAAAAAAGAATCATACATACATAGCTTCACGCTATATCCCGCATATAGTAGGGTAGGCAGAGGGAAGCTAGTGTTAAGACACTCCGTTCCTCACTTTCCACCAAATTGAGGCTTTGAGTACTGAGTGGCGGAACTCAACGCCGCACTTTTGCGTTGTTACTAAGCCCAGGAAATGAAAAATTCCATTTCCTGAAGTGGTAATCGAACCCACATCCTGTCGCGTTTACAATCGCACGCTTGTGCCTCTGCGCCACGACAGGCATTTAAATTAATGTTAAGATATTTAAACATTTTAAGTCCATTTTCTCTTATGCTCTTTAACTGATTTGAAAAAAGGAGGAGTGTGGTGAAAAAACGGAGCTTCCGATGTAGTTTATTTTAATTTTAATTAAAATATTACGAGTAGTTTTTGAGTTTTTCGTAATATTTGTAGTTTTTAGTATATTTTATTTAAAATCGGTTTTCGTTTTTTTGTTAAAACTTGAATTATATAACAAACATTACTAGAGACGAATCTGAACGAGGTTCTTTGGCTTATCAAAACGGATCCAATATTTTAAAACATAAACTTTTACTTAAAGGGGAATCGAACTCATCGCCATGGTTGTGAGTTCGATTCCCGTTTAAGTAAAATAATTACAATTAGTATTACAGTACTGTGCCATGGATTACATTAGCATATGACATTCAGAATGTAAACGCTTAGTATGTCTTGAGGATTTTCTTTAATGTTCTGATTAATCATTTTTTGATTTTAAAATATGACAAGAGTATTTGTGTGAGTGAAGTTATTTTTGTAGGTCCTTGTGGTACAATGGGACAGCGTCTGACTATAATCACGACTGGTTTTAAGTTCGATTCCTACTTGGAGTAATAATATTTAAATTATTTTAATTGACGCCTGTCGTGGCTCAGAGACACAAGCGTGCGTTTGTGGGTTCGATTCTCACTCCAGGAAATGTAATAGTTTAGTATTTTCATTTCCTGGGTTTGGTAACAAGGCAAAGCGCGGCGTTGAGTTTCGCCACTCAGCACGCAATGCCTCAATTCGGCGAAAAGTGAGGAACGGAGTATCTTAACACTAGGTTCTCAGGGTCCCTCTACCTTCTCTGCTATATGCGAGATACAGCGTGAAGCTAAAAAGAAAAAAAAAATCTACACTCAACATGCTATGTCCCTAATTAAGGCAACAACACTAGATTCTCTTTGACATTAGTCAAAAAAGTAGTTTTTTTCCACATAGCATTAAAAGTGTCAAGCAAAAAGACTCCTAATTCTTGATTCTGTTGCCTTTCAAAACTCAGAAATTAATATCAATTAGTGTATATTAAAAATATACAACGTATGTACATGTGTATGTATCATACATACATATTTAATACGCTAACCATCTAACTGTACTTTTGAAATATCTCTACGTGACGGCTGTAGTTTTACATATTGAAGTCCAGTGAAGAATATTTATGTTTCGTACATACATAAAATGGAAGTGGAGAATACGATATTCTACTATTTCGTCCTTTAACGAGATATAATCTAGATTTATTTTTGAGGTTAGTTTCTAGCTGAAAATATGGTAGTTGTTGATTCGATTCCGATTTAGGCAATGATTGATGAAGATGAATTATTTTGATCTTTTCTTTTTAACTTCACGCTGTAACCCGCATATAGCAGGGTAGGCAGAGGGAACCAGAGAACTTAGTGTTAAGACACTCCATTCTCTTTCAAAAAATTCCGTTCCCCACTTTATTTTGATTTATCCACTAAAGTAAGACAAAACGTATCAAGACAAAAAAATATTTTTTACACTACTAACTAAGTATTATATAAGTGTTGATGTAAGGTTACATTTAATTACGCGCTTCGCCATGTTAAAATAGAATTAAAAAAAATATTTAACTTTTACATTTCCTGGAGTGGGAACCGAACCCACAACCTGTCGCGTTTACAGTCGCACGCTTGTGCCTCTGAGCCACGACAGGTTTTTTTTATTATTGAAATAAAAAGCAATACCCCTTAAATTATAATTGAATTAAATTCCAATCCAATATATATGTATAAATAAGCTCACTTCCCACTGTGACAGGAATGGTTAAACAATCACATATTCTTACTCGTACACGTACATTGAAATAAATTCAGATAAAGTAAAATAAATAAATCTTTTATATAATATTGTTATATAACGTCTGTTGACTGTAAACGTGATAGGTTGTGGGTTTGATTCCCACTCCAGGAAATGTTAGTATTTTCATTTCCTGGGTTTTGGGTCGTTGAGTTCCGCCACTCAACACGTAATGCCTTAATTTGGCGAAAAGTGGGGAACGGAATTGTTTTAAGAGAACGGAGTGTCTTAACACTAGGTTCTCAGGTTCCCTCTGTATGTCTACCCTGCTGTATGCGGGATACAGCGTGAAGTTAAAAAAAAAAAGTTATACACTATATATTTATTTTTGAACTACTCATAGCACAGTAGAACAAAAAATTCAATTATTATTATATCTGTGCTCTGGTAAGATAAAACGTAATTAAAAATAAAAGAATACATTGATTTTGGGCTACTTTTTATATGTCAAATCAGCTATTATTATTAACTTGGTCATATGGTTTGAGCACTACGAGAGGATGAGTGATGAAAGAAAGGTAAGAAAGATATATAATGCTAAAGTGGAGTTGCCAGAGGGAGCTTTGACTTTCGACAACACAGTATCAATGATACTGGAGGAACGGATGGCATATATGGAGAGGTTAATGACTGTGGACAAGCCAAAGAAGTATACAGGAACCATAGCGTTTAACGCTCCGTTCTCTCTGATTATCACGCTAAGTATAAAGCACGAAGCGAAGTTAGTAACAATTATTTAACAATATACCTTAAATCGTAATTAAATTCCAATCCACCAGACTCATTTACCACTCTGACAAAAATGGTTAAACAATCGCATATTCTCACTCTTACACGTACATACAAATAAATTCACACAAAGTAATATAAATAAATCCTTCACATAACAGTGGGTAATGGAACAAGGGTGTAAAACGATCCAAATGAGTGTGCCACTGTGTAGATAAATTACATTAAATCTGTCGCTCATGTAGCGTAAAATTTACCTGTCTCTTGACGATTCTGATAAAATTGCTGGGAAAATTTTGACTGACATGATTTAACATCTCGCGTTGAGAAGTTACACTCAAGATTATTTCAGTTTGATATTTTCAAGACTGTCTGAAATTAGATTTTAGCTGGACAAACAAATAAACAAGAATGAGACAGATTGTAAGTGAATTGGAATCATCTTGGATTTATATATATTTTTTAACTTCACGCTGTAACCCGCATATAGCAGGGTAGGCAGAGAGGTATATCTTGGATATATTAAACTTTATATCGCCTTAGTAGGGTGTGTAATACTTATTTTATTAATTTAATCTATTTCTAATGATTTATTTTGAAAAATATTGAATATATGTAGTTTTACTCTAAATAACTTTAAATTAACAAATTCAATACGCATCCATTCGCATACTTCCAATAGTTTTACGTCATAGATTATTATATAGAAAAAAAAGTTACGTATTCTGATGAGAAAAAATATATTCTATAACTTAACACGCAAAGCTTATCAGCCACTAAAGTACACGGATTACATTAAATCTGTGACTCATGTCTCAAAAATTTTGCCTATTTTTGAGCAACTGAAAAAGTTACTAAGAAACGCTGACGCGTTGAGAAGTTGACTTGAACATTACTTTCATCTTGGATATCGTATTAAAGTCTAAAATTACGTTTAGACTGGAGTCTACAATAATATCAGAATATTATTAGCATAATATTTGTATTTTTTGGAATGACTGTGCACATTGAGGCCGAACGGCGGTTTTGGGTTCGATTTCCATTCGTTCCGTTAAGCAAGAAGAAAAAACGCGGGTTGAGTTCCGCCACTGAACACGCCTTGTCTCGAATTCATGGGTGAAGTGTCTTAACACTAGGTTCTTTCTGCCTGCCCTGCTATCTGAGATAAAGCCTTATGCTGAAAGAATGCACTAGGAATACACTAGCATTGGACAGCAGTTTAAAGTTCTATTCTTCTGAAAGAAAGTCTGGTATTTATTTCTGTCGTTCTTTCTTCAATTTTGCTCCTAATATCTTGTCTAGCTTTGTTGGAAGCTAGACGAGCTCTGTCCTTGGCAAGAAGAGCAGCAAATGATAGTAATCAATATATTTTGATGTTCTAAGACAACTAAAAAACAGAAAAATAAAAATATATTTGTGGAGTGAGTACTTGTGAAACTCTTATAAAAAATATACATTTTTTTGAAATGAATAGACTTAAATGAATATAAGTATAGGCAATTTACTCCACGAACAAGCTTATGATACCTGTTTATGGTCCAAATAAAAATATTTTTATATATTTAGATAAAAACTGGCAATACAATTGGTTGTAGGTTCGATTCTCACTTGGAGCAATTTAAAATTATATTAAAGTATAGTAAAGAGTGTTTTGAGGAGTGTCTGATACTAGATTTTCTTTGATTACTCTAAGAGTATTTCCTGAAATATTATCAGGATTTCATCAAAATGTTTAATGTTTAATTATCAAGCAGAAAATGGGGGACAGAGTATCTCGACTCTAAATCTACCTTGCTGTTTAAAATTTTTACAAAAAAAAAAGAAAACTGACATCAAATAAAATGTATGAAAAAGTACAATTATTACGAATAACTCAAAAACTAGTAATCAAATCTTAACAAAATTTTATATGGACCATATCACAAAGACTATCTGTCATGTAACTAAAGGATCATCAAAATTAGTTCACCCAATAAAAAGTTATGTGGTAGCAATCAAAAATAAATACCCAATTAATTGTATGAAATCAGTTAAAATTGATTGACAAGAAAAATATTCTTACTATTCCGCCATCTCCCATAAATTATTCTATACAAAAGTATCGAATACAGTTACTAACCGATAACGTGGGGAGCGCCGATGAAGCGGCTAATTCAATCAGTGATATCTATTCAAAGATCCAATTTACGTAAGAGACTTGGAGCTACGGATCGCTATTACCTTTCTTGGCAATAGTGCGAATGATATCTGCCTATTATATTAATTCACTTGCTAAGATTGTTTGGTTAGCTTCCGGATTCGGTTACTTATTGACGGTAACAAATCTGTTTGTGTCTGATAATGTGGTTAATTATTTGACGTGGTAAAATGTGACTTCTTATTTTGAGTAAAATTATTTTAGTTTCACTTTTTTTTTATTGATTGATAAAGGATGGCAAACGAGCAGAAGGACCACCTGACGGTAAGTGGTCCCTTGCCCATGTTCATCTGCAACAGGAGTTGTAAATACGTTGCCAACCTTGTGTCTAGATGGGAGGGGGAGGAAATAATGTAGTGGCCGCGGCAGTTCGCCCTCGGAACCACCACATTCTAAGGAAAGAATGGGTGGGAATAGGGAAAATCCTGGCTTACATGCCCTCGAACCAGAACACACCATTAGGCGGTTCGTCTTTGACATGATAGTGGTCGCGAGCCAGTCGGAGGACGAACCTCCTACTACCAAACTACTGGGATACCCGCCTCTTACGAGACGCTACCCAGCGGCGGAGGGGAATTGTATTCTAACCACGTCCCCTCACAGGGAAAAAGATATTTGATGTTAATATTATTTAAAGTGGTATCTATCCATTAAGAATAAGAAGAATTATGAAAAAATAATCATGAAAAAATATACTATGCGCGGATATAGCATAAAGCTAAAAAATAAATGTGTGCATTTATAATTTGAATTTACTTGCTAAGATTTATATATAAAGTTAGCTAAACGATTTTTCATGACTAGATTCTTTCTAGCTACCGTGCTATGCGGGACAAAATGTTAGATGTTTTTTTTTAAATTAAAAATAACATAATATTATTTTAACGTATTTTATCCCATCCTCCACATTTTACAGGACAAAGAATGTTACGTGACAGCGTTCTCCAATTTCCGGTCATTTAACGTCATTGTGTAATGTATGGAACTTAAAGCCGCGTATAACACTGATTTCCATGTTATAAAAATTATATTGTTTGCTTAACTTCATATGTGTCAGTCAGTCACCCAATACCACTCCCACTCTTATAAATCTTGTAAAAACAAGTTTTTATAACCGCTCCGGTAACAAGGCAAACCGCGGCGTTGAGTTCCGCCACTCAGCACGCAATGCCTCAATTCAGCGGAAAGTGGGGAACGGTAATGTTGAAAGAGAATGGAGTGTCTTAACACTAGATTCTCTGGTTTCCTCTGCCTACCCCGCTATATGCGTGAAGTTAAACAAAAAATAAATATATAAAAAGTAGAAATAAAATAGAAGAGAATATAAAACAAGTATTTACTTGTGATAACAAAATATGAAATTGGGAATCATTTCCAAATTTTCATAGTAAGGTTTCTATCGTGTGCTTATTTTTTTAAGCTTCACGCTGTACTCCGCACATAACAGCCCGAAAACCTAGTGTTAAGACACTTCTTAACACTAGGTTTTCGGGTTCCCTCAACCTACCCTGCTATGTGCGGTAGGGAACGGAAATTTTAAAACGCAGTGGCGTTTTAAAATTTCCGTCCTCTGCTTGTCGTCTTCTTCTTGTCACTATTTTTTATTGCAACTAATATAAAACTAGTAATTGTAATAAAAGTTATACAATCTCATACTTTCCTACAGACATATGTGGGTGTAGCGTTTTCGTTACAACGAGCTTCGAATCGCAACGATTCTAAAGAAGTTGAATATGGAAATTAGCTTTTTCAAAACAAATGTAAATTTTTGAGTTAAGTGTTAGTTATAAGTCCTTTTTGCCATAAATTCAAAATGTTACCTTTAACTTAGTGAAACTACTTTCCTTCATCCTCAAATTTTATGGTTTTAGGTGCGTTAATGGCAAGACAGATTAATTAAATATTCATACAGCTATTAAAGGCACACCTAATCTTAATACAAAATCATATATTAATAGTTATATAGCTACAAACGTACATAAGCCCGTAGTAGTTAAGGGAGGCAACGTTGTATTCCGCATACGAGTATAGCAGGTTAGACAGAGGTAACCAGATAATCTACTGTTAAGACACTCCGTTCTCATAACATTTCCATTTCCCACTTTCCCCTATATTGAGGCATTGAATGTAGAGTGGCGGAGAGCTAAAAACAATAAGGTCACCAGGAAAATTTTGGGTATAAAATTATAAAAAAGCAAGCTGTGAAATCTGAAACCAACTAAAAAAAAGGTCGTCAGTAAAATTCGATAGTGAAATTGCTAAATAACTTAATATCCAATACTAGCTTTCCTAAATAAATACCGGCTTCTCTCAACATATGTACCGGCTTCCCTAAATATATAGCAGCTTCCATAAATATATACCGGCTTCCCTAAATCCGGCTAAAACCGGCTTAACTTTTTAATATTTTTACCCTTTGCTACTGGTATGTAGTATACTAAAAGTATAAATTGGTTAACAAGCAAGCAATCTATATAAAGATCTATATGTTAAAGACCAAATACGTTAAACGTCTATCTCCCGTACTGATGCGATTTTCGGATTCAATGCATTTTCACTGAATTGGGCTTTGAATTCCGCTTTTAATTTAATTTCTATTTAGTCTGTTTTCATTTTTATTTACTACAAAAAGCGCAAAAAGTTGAAAAAAAGGTAACAAGGCAAAGTGCGGCGTTGAGTTCCGCCACTTAGCAAGCAATGCCTCAATTCGGCGGAAAGTGGGGAACGGAATTGTTGAAAGAGAATGGAATATCTTAACATTAGGTTCTCTGGTTCCCTCTGTCAACCCTGCTATTGCTGCTGCTGCGGGATACAGCGTGAAGTTAAAAAAAAATAAAAAATAACTAGTGTCCCCGTTGACGCGTTAACAACGCGTTGCCTGTTGCTAGATATACAAACATATACTCATATGTCATCTTATATGAACATGGATATCAAACCATGGTAGCATGTGTAATGTTTATTTTTTTAATTTCATATATTTGTCATGCTTTCTTTTAAAAAGATATTATCCAGCACTCCTTCGCTATATGAACTATAAGTGTGCTAAGTTTGATGCTTCTGCATCCGCGTAATTTTCGTAAAAAGGGGTGTAAAGTTTTTGCTTCACGTATTTATATATAGATATACTTATTAAATTATAATTATATATACTAATTCTCTATAAATCTAAACATTTCAATACTACTATTTCAACGTAATAGAAAATTACGGATACCTCCTATCCAATAGAGGATTAACAGCATTTTGCTATTAAAATAGCTGTCATTCACAAATACACTTTGCTAGTTGCCCAATACATTCGTCCGACTGTTCCGTATGCCTGCCACTGTCAATCGAATGAAAAAAAACGGTAAAAACTGCATAGATTTATCCCTGTACGAGTCTATTTTAAGAGCTATACCTGGTTTGTTCGTAAGCCTATTTTGCACTTTTATAAATTCACACTTTGAAAAGAAAAAGTATGGAACGCTATTTTTGACCGATTTTAAAATAAGAGGTTATCAATTCGATGGTTTTACAGCAGGTATAACTTTTTTCAGGATGAACTATTTATATGATTCTTTTTTTGTATGATAGTTAGTCCTTCTGTAGTTCCATTTAAATTTAGTTAAGATCTGACGTGTAGTTTTAGAGTTATTCGTAATTATAGTATTTCAGTGCATTTTATTTGAAATCAGTTTTCTTTTTCTATTAAAATCTTATTTACATATTTAGTTTTTAAAATATGACGCTATTATAATTATGTTAAAACAATGCTGCGCTTAAAAAAATATCATAGTAGCCTTTTAAAGTAACCAGCAAAGTATATAAAGGGTGTCCCAAAATTAACGCAAGATTTGACTTTGCCGCCATTTGCTATTATATTCATTATTCATTCGCTATTAAAAGACTAAAATGGCATTTTCTATTTAATTCAAAACTTGCGTTAATTTTGGGACACTCTATATAAGGGAATGAAAATCTTTTTTTTTTAATATATAGAAAATCAGTTTTTAAAACCCATCCTGGCACAGTGGGACACTGTTTGACTATAAATACGATCTTTGGTTTTTGGTTATTGGTTATATTTTCGATCTTTACTCGGAGAGATGATTGTACTTCAATTATTTTAGATTTTAACAAAATATGTATATTTTTGTTTATATATGTATGATACTTATTTATTATTTTTTTAGTGCAATAAAGAATATATATCACAACATAAAATGATGCGTTGAGTAGTGAGTAGTCACTTAACACGAAAAATCAAATCAAATTTAAATTCCAGAGAAAATCGGAGAACGGAATGTCTTGACACTAGGTTCTCTGCCTACCATCATGCGAGATAAAGTTTCAAGGTTTTACATACTTTAATCGCTTTAAATAATATCGGACTGAAATATAATTTCCTACATTAATAACAAATAACTTTCCGCATAACTTTTATTATAGCCATGGGATGCAAAAGTTTCTCATATAAAATTAATCATACTGCTTAACTTGTTCATAAGACAAGGAAAAATTTAAGGGAAAAAAGTTATTATTAGATCAAAGTCACATAAAAGGCGATGAAATGTATAGAGCTTTGAACGAGTGTTTCAGATCTTGAGATTTGAGATTTTAAGTTTTTATAATATGGGAGTAAAAAACGAGAAAAAAAGAAGAAGGGAAATGATAATTATTTTGTATATATTAGATATATTTATATATATCATCTCGGGGTTATATTATTTAAATCGTTGTCATTGCTACGCTCAGGTAAGACAAAGTGTGGCGTTGAGTTCCGCCGTTAAAGCAGCGAGTGTCTTAACACTTGTTGACGTTGACGGTTGTCAATGACTACCCTGCTATGAAGGATAAAGCGTGAAGCCATCATATCAGTGGGACAACGTGTGACTGTGAACGCGATGGTTGCGAGTTCGATCCCCACTCGGGGTAATGGTTATATTTAAGCTTAATAACGCCTGTCGTGGCGCAGAGGCTTGTGCCTGTAAACGCAACAGTTTGTGGGTTCGATACCCACTCCAGGAAATGGAATTTTTCATTTCGTGGGTTTGGTAACAAGGCAAAGCCCGGAGTTGAATTCCATCACTTAGCACGCAATGCCTCAATTCGGCGGAAAGTGGGGAACAGAGTGTCTTAACACTAGGTTCCCTCTGCCTACCCTGCTATATGCGGGATACAGCGTGAAGCTATGTATGTATGTAACATTTTTATGTTATTTGTAGTCGATTGTTTTTCTTCTTGTTATTATTTATTTCTGTTACTTGTGGTTCAGTGTATTATAAAAAAAACTTCTCTTTGTACATAAGAGTTTTAAGAGTTATATGTTATTTTATATATCCACTGAAATTCAAATTCATTCAACATTTTGCAAAGATCGGTTATTTTCAGAGTGTAAGGCTGAACAACCGTTTCAGTTTCTCGTCAGACATGCAGGGATTTGGACAGCGTTTGCATTATTAAGTAGCTTAGCTTCCACTATGACACCCACTTTTTATATTATTCCAGTCAAAGGGACTTCAGGAGAGGATGCATAAAATATATTTATATTCCTCATATATTATGCTAGGTCTAGGGTTTTAGGTAAGATGTGAGACCTTCTTTAAAAGGTTTTTTCGTGCATATATGTATGTATGTACATACATAGTTTTGCGTGTTAACTTGCTATTTTTAACCGACTTTAGAAAAGGATCAGGTTCTAAATTCGACTGTTGCTTTTAATATTTATCATTTGATGTTAAGATATGACGAGTAGTTTTTGAGTTATTCGTAATAATTTTACCTCTTATTGCATTTTATTTCTTTTTCCTCTTAATATTATAAATGTTAAAGTTTATATTGGATAGATGTGTGTTATTATTTCACATAAAAACTACTGAACTTATATAGATGAAACTTCAAAGTATTGTAGCTTATACATTAGAATAACACATACATAGGTAATTATGAAGATTTTGTATGCTATGTATGTGAAAAATACATTCTAAAACAATTATATGTATCTATCCATAGTAAGTACCCTAGGTGATTAATTCTTTAATCTTTACGCACTTTCCTGCAAATCAGTGTGAGTCCACTGAGTAGTGTAATATTAAGATACTCCTTTCTCCATTTCTCTCCATTTAAAGAAAAAAAATTTAAATGAAAATTACTACGGGCAAATAATATATACAAATTACATACATACATAGATAGCTTCACGCTGTATCCTGCATATGTCAGGGTAGGCAAAGGGAACCTAGTATAAAGATACTTCGTTCTCCACTTTCCGCCGAATTGAGGCATTGGGTGCTGAGTGGTGGAACTCAACGCCGCGCTTTGCCTTATTACCAAAGCCAGGATATGTAAAATTCCATTTCCTGGAGTGAGAATCGAACCTACAACCTGTCGCGTTACGCTTGTGCCTGTGCGCCACGACAGGCGTCAATAAAAAAAAATATTTAATCATAATAACTAAGAAAAAGATTTCCCTGCCATATTATAATATATAACCCAATACATTAACATAACATAATAAATCAATAATATTATCATAAAATTCGGACAATCCCAATAATAAAACATATTTGTTCAACATATAAGCATTATTGGGCAAAATATCATTATTCTAAGCATCACGAAACAGTAATTTTATCGATATCTCTATAGTCCACTGATTCTCAACCTATGTTTGTTGCAGTATTAACGGTTTTAATTTGGTAGCACGAAGAAAAATAAATTTAAAAATTGTTTACTTATATCAAATAGTTTATGAAAATAATTCAAAATGTAAAATAATATTATATATATGAAAAAAAAAATATTGTGAAGTTTGTTTCAAGTTTTTTGTTAGATTTGTCAAATTACTGTTCTGCGATAGACTTCGTAACATGACATGTTGATTGATTGAGTTCTGCTACCTAACTTACACGTAACGATTTTTGTCTTACTAGAGCTGCGAAATGAAAATAATTGAGATTTTAACACAAAAAAGGAAATGAATTCCAATAAAATGAAATAAAAAGTTAATTATGAATAACTCCAAACCTACTTGTCAGATATTAAGCATAAGCTATCACATAAAAAAAGAATATATGTACAAAAAATGCAGTCAAATTGATAACTTCCTCCTTTTTCTGACATTGGTTACTTATTTTATACATAATCATTAGGACTAACCCTCAAGCCCATACACATTGCCAAAAATTCGGCGGCACCCTATAAGAATTTTGTTTAATATAAAAGTGCACATAGTTTGAGAATCAGTGCGCTAGCTATTAAAGGCCACAATTCCATCCAATCGTTTATTGGATTTACTATACGGATAATTGTCTATTGTCTTGGGAGTTAGGAACTGGTGCCACACAAATATCGACTTTAAGTATATGTTTGTATGAATGTAAGCAGACCACTTGATTATGTGTTGATGAAGCTATTATGGGTATTTGTTGAGTGACTTCAAGTTAAGTGTGTTGTATGAATTTTCTTGAAGAATTAATGGGTTGTGTTCTGTTATTTTTATCCTCATAATAATCATTCTTCATATTATTTATTTGTACAGAAAGAACTTTATTTCAACTATATCGTCCTTAGAAGCATGACATAGAACTGAGCGGGATTGGAAATTATTTCTAAATTTAGAATTGCATGCACTAGGTTATCTGGTTCCCTCTGCTTACCCTGCTATATGCGGGATACAGCGTGAAGTTAAAAAAAAACTAGGTAAAGCTCGGCGTTGAGTTACACCACATAACATGCAATATTTCTAATTTGTCTGGAAAACGACGAACAGAGTTTCTTAATAATTGGTTCTTTCTGTGATAACAGAATCCTATCCTGCATATATGCATATAGATATCCTGCATAATTATAATCAAAGTATCAGTGGCAAAAAGTAAAAACAAAATATAGGTAACCTGCTATATACAGGTCTGACCTGGACTAAAATATTATACTATATCAGTTAATTTTTTATGGAGTTTCTCCCTTTAGTGTGTCTAATGTAACAAAATTATCAGCTCAATTTTGTCAACCTTATTTTTTGCAATCCGAAATTTTTGTCGAGTTCGTATTTTTTGCAACTTCTATTGTTTGTCAGCCTTGTTTGTTTGTTTCAGTGCCTAAATTTTTGCTAAACTTATTTTTTCCAATTCCAATTTTTTTGTCGACCTTGTTTTTTTTGGCGTCCCATCTCACAAATCGTCAGTTCAGCCAACTCAGCCGGCTAGTAAATCCGCCTGATTTATGGTGATTCATGAAAGGTAAGTCGTTATATTGAGGCTTCGCCATTGATATACATATATGATATACATACTGAGCTGTTTCGAAGGAATTTCCTTCCACGTACCACTGAACTGTGGAATGGCCTACCTGCGGCAGCTTTTCCAGGTCGATACGAAATGGGTATCTTCAAAAAGCGCGCCTACTCCCACCTCAAAGGCCGGCAACGCACCTGTAGCTCCTCTGGTGTTACACGGGGCCGTGGGCGACGGGGATCACTTACCATCAGGTGACCCGAACGCTCGTTTGTCTTGTCCTTTTCCATAAAAAAGAATATACTCGTATATAGATTAATCTAATACTACACTACACTACTTGTAGTAAAGTAACATAACGTCACAATAACAACACACGTTAGAGACACAGATAACGTACAGTAATTACGAATCTTACCGCAACTTGCTGCGGTCTCCTTTAATTAGGGTACTATTTAGCTCCACTTTCATAAGCCAACTGTTTTAATCAACGCTAACTTTGTTTGGCTAAAAGCTTCCTGGCACTCCTAAATTATTTTAAAGGTTCACAAAAAGCTTCAAAAGTATCAATTGAGAAGTTTTATAGTACTAAATGTTTGAATTTACGAAGTAGAAGGGTCAAGCGATATTTTTTTTTGCTTTTTTTATTATGTAGTTATGATTTTGCAAGGTTTGATCACTTTGTTTTTAATTAAGAATATGACACCTTTTAAAGATTGCTGACTGATAAAATATATAGTGAACAAAGCTATTTTTAGTCTACTTTTCTCTCTTCGAATATATTTCTTTTAGGTTTGCTACCGCAGAACTTTTACGGGTTGAAACATTTTTAATGATTCGTTTTTTATATGGTTGCTAGTACTTTTGATGTTGTCCCATAGTTTAAATTTGACGAGTCGTTTTCGAGTTATTCGTAATACTCTTGATTGAATTTGAATGATTATGTTTGAATTATTCTCTTATCTGATAAGACAATGATCGGCGTTGAGTTCCGTCACTTAGCACGGAACATCCCAATGTCAGAAATTGGACTTTGAAGTGTCTTCAGATTCTCGCTACCCTATTTTAATGAGAATATATGTTTTTTTTTTATTTCACGTTGTAACCCGCATATAGCAGGATAGGCAGAGGGAACTAGAGAACCTAATGTTAAGACAATTCCGTTCCCCACTTTCCTTTCCTTTGCGGAACTCAACGCCGCGCTTTTCCTTGTTACCAAACCCAAGAAATGAAAATACTAAATTTTACATTTCCTGGAGTGGGAATCGAACCCACAACCTGTCGCGTTTACAGTCACACACTTGTACCTCTGCGCCACGACATGCGTTAGGGAGAATATACATTACTTAACCCTCAATATAATTTTACTTAACCCTCAAATACGCACCAAGACTTTGACTAGAACAATTTCCATAACAAGCGCTAAGTGTTTAGTATCTAGGTGTTGAGTTCGCTTGGAAGTTCAAAAGTTCCACAAACTATGCCCACGAGGGCAGATAAACTTTGAAAATGTTAAATACTGATTAGCGATACTCTATCATACTTTAGTAATATAACTAGCTGTTACCTGCGGCTTCGCTCGCGTGATCAATGGCAGTTCATACTATAGTGTATAATTTGGATATGCGTTTATAATTTAAAGCTTTGAATTACTGCCAGAATATTTTTTTTTTTTTTTTTTATTGATAACGGACGGCAAACGAGCAGAAGGACCACCTGATGGTAAATGGTTACCTTCGCCCATAGACATCTACAACACCAGAGATGTTGTAGATGCGTTGCCAACCTAGAGGATACTGATGGAAGGGGGGACAATGTAGTAGTCCACTATCAGAACCACCATATTTTGGGGAAAGGATGGGTGGGAAAGGGGAAAATCTGGCTTACATGCCATCGAACACATCATTAGATGTTTGGCCGTTCGTCTTTGACATGATAGTGGTCGCGAGCCAGTCGGAGGAGAACCTCCTACCACCTAACAAAAATTAAAAAAAAAACTTTTTTTTAATGAAATTTACCGTGTCATTTATAATATCTCCTTAGTTTTTTTAATACTCATACTAAGTACAAAGCTTCATGATAATCGGTTAAGTGGTTTTGGTGTGAAAACGAATAATCAATAACAAACAAACTTACGCTCATATTTGTAATATTAGTAAGTATTTTAATTTTTTTTAACTTCACGCTGTATCCCGCATACAGCAGGGTAGGGAGAGGGAACCTGAGAACCTAGTGTTAAGATACTCCATTCTCTTTCACCAATTCCGTTCCCCACTTTCTGCCGAATAGCGGCATTGCGTGTTGAGTGACGAAACTCAACGCCGCGCTTTGCCTTTTGACCAAACCCAAGAAATGAAAATACTAAATTTTTCATTTCCTAGAATGGGAATCGAACTCACACCACACCTGTCGCGTTTACAGTCGCACGCTTGTGCCTCTGCGCCACGACAGACCTTACAGTAAGTATTATAACATAAATTTTATGATATTTATGATATTGTACACTAACCAGAGCATCATAGTCACTTAAGTGATTAAATTTTTTAAATGAGATTAAAAACAAAATATGTATAATAATAATTCGTAAGTATTATCATTTAATTTAATTTTAGAGGTTAGTGTCGATTGGTTGTAGGTTCGATTCCAAGTAAGATAATGGAATGCTACCATTTTCACCACTCCATTTCTTTCTTCTTTACTTTCACCACTTTCTGCCATTTTTTTTTAAATGAGACCATATCAAAATCACCTATCATATTACAAAAAAACATCAGAATTGGTTCACTCAGCAAAAAGTTTTAATCAAATGTGAGGACCTCCTCTTTTTTTGAAGTCAGTTAATAATAATAACAAATACATACAAATCAACCAATTTGCGAAAATAAAACTTTCATATTTTGTACTCCAATACTAAATCGCGTTTGGCAACAAATTTCTCACATACATTTATCGTAAGTAAAAATCAATGAGAATAGAAACCCTTTAAGGTCAGATGAGAGACCCAGCTCAGATAAATCGGGACCCATTAGGCTGAATGATGAGGCAAACCAATCCTTGGCCGTACTTTATGCCAAGTTACATGAATAATTCGCTAAGGTTTTGCAGTTTTACTCGATTTAATGTTACCAGTGGATTGTAAGTTTGAATTTCAGTTGAAAAAATGTTCATAGCAGGTGTTTTTTGCAAAAAAACATTTATAGAAAACGTATAAAAAATTGAGATAAAATCAAAATAAATAAATAAAATAGATTGAGATAAAAAATTGAGAGCATTTTCAGGCATTGCTTAGAGGTCAAAGCGCTTGGACGGTTTCCAAGAGTCGCAGGTTCGAGTCTCGCTGCATTCAAATTTTGCAATGTGAATATTTTAAAATATCAAAAATATTTTTTAAAGCTTTGTAATTTTTTCCCATAGCAGGGCAATCAGAGAGCACCCATTGTAAACCCTCTACTCTCAACTTCTTGTCAAAGCGTGAAACTGAAAAAAAACCATAAATATCGTCTTCTATTTTATACTTATTTGTAGACCCAATATATAATTTTTTTGTTTTACCAAAATGCCTTTCATATATTGATCAATGTTTTTTTAACTAATATAAATACGTGAAGCAAAAACTTTAGATCCTTTTTTACAAAAAATACGCGGACGGAGGAGCATGAAACTCGGCACACTTATAGTTTATATAGAGGAGTGCAAAATGCTAATATATTTTTTAAATAATGCATAAAAAGTATATTAAATTAATAAAATAAATCTTACACACACTACCATGGTTTGACATCCATGTTTATATAAAGCGACATATACGTCACTACGCAATGCCTTATTAACGCATTTACGGGGGCACTAAATATAAATACTCCACGAACAATGAACCCACTATTACCTAGATATATTCATAACTGTGCCCAAACGATAAATTTTATTGTAAGCACCGTACGTTAAATACATAATAACTTTCTCAAGAAAGGGATCTTCAAGTTAAAGTAAACTAATTACGTAGCTTATATTTTTCTCTTCTCTGAAACATTATAAGGATCAAGTAATAAGTAATACAAAAATCCCAAAGGATTGGTAACTTGAGTAACGAAAAGTTATTTTATTAATATTTTTACTGTTTTCCAATATTTATGAATTTTCATAAATATTTAAACTGGTTAGAGAGAGGAACGCAGACAGTGGGGGCTAACGTTATGGCGTATTTTAAAGGGCCCCTTAAACCTACACTCGTAAGTCCCAGGCCCTCTCTAAACTCCCCTGTCTGCAACGGGATGGGCACCAGCATGGTGAATCCATGGATTGCTAAGGAGTTTCGTCTTTTAAGTTCAAAATTTGCGTTGCCATAGCAACGTATGTCACTTTATATAAAAGTGTATATCAAATTCAAGTTAGGTATAATATATGTTATTTTTAATCGACTTCAAAACAAGAGATTTTCAATTTAACTGTCTTTCTTATGTGTGCTACATACAACTTCTTACTGAGTTTACTAATTTTGATGAGACTTTTATTATAAGATAGCTATTACTTTTTGGGTTATTCGTAATAATTTAACTCTTTAGTACATTTTATTTGAAGTCTTTTTTTGGTAAAATCTGAATTATGTTAACTTAATGTGTTTCTAATTTTGTATTATATAAAAACATTGCTTCTATGCTTGCCTTTTTCGTATAAGCATGATGCATGCCAAATTTCAAGTCCCACCGTTTTCATAATTTTTGTAAAAAGGGTATGTGAGTAGCGAAAATCAACTCTACGTGACACAGTGATAGTAAAATAAAGAACCCAGAGTCAAGGCACTCCGTTCTATATTAAATATAGTAAATTAATCAAAAACTTTCCTCCAAAGAGTAAATCTGTTGTTTCTATATAATGAGTTTTTGTAGTGAACACAAAACAAAATTTAAATTGCGCGGCACATAATAAGTTTTGAAATTTCTCATAGGATTTTCATAAAAGTAACTTCATATTGCTGATTTAAATTTGCCGTATGTTGACTAAAGCTAAGTTAGATGAATGTAGCTTGATATGATATTATATAGTCCTTGTGTTTAGTATAGGATATAGGTTCAAATAAGAATTAGATTTTATTCGCCTGTCGTGGCGCAGAGGCAAAAGCGTGCGACTGTAAACGTGACAGGTTGTGGGTTCGATTCTCACTCCAGGAAATGTGGTATTTTCAAAGTGGGGGAGTGTTTTAACACTAAGTTCTCAAGTTCCCTCTGCCTACTCTGCCATATGCGGGATACAGCATGAATCTAAAAAATACAAATTGGTTTTTGGAAGAAGACATTTTTATTTTACTGATCCTTCCAAATATGATTTCAATCCTAATAATATTATAAACGGGAGATTCTATCAAAAAGATGCACGCTTCAACTAGCATAGCAGGGAAGTCAGAGTGCACCCAGTGTCAAGACACACCGTTCACCGCTTTCAGACCGATTTCTAGACACTGTCTTAAATGGCGGAATTGTGCCCATTAAAAAAAGAATCGAACCCACAACCCCTCGAGTTTGCAGTTAGAATCTTCCACTGCACTACGATGGCTTTTATAACAAAAATATACTAACTTTAAAGTATATTGCAAAATGCGGCAAGACCTTAATCTTACCTGCAAAATTGAATTAGCGCTGCTTTCACCTAAATGCTTTTTGCGTCTGCTTGTAATCTCCTTTAATAGGTTCATATTTAAAAGAAAATTGCGCATTTGGGACGCGTCTAGCTGATGCTACTTACTGTACTGGTTACTGGTACTGTACTTAAATACTATAGAGTAAATACTGTATAAAGATACTAGAATAACTTCTATACTAGATATATTAAGATAATTAAGACTTTGACATAAAGAGGAAACCGAATTCAAATAAATGTATTAAGAAGTAAAATTATTACGAATAACTCAAAAATTACTATTCAGATCTTTTCTGAATTTAAATGGGACCACATGAGAAGCACTAGCTATCATGTCAAAAAACCGTCATCAAAATTGATTTACCCAGTAAAAAGATATCCGATAACATATAGAAAAATAAATTCGAATTGAGAACCTTCTCTTTTTTTTAAGTCGGTTGAAACTAAAACCTGTATTGCAACTTGTAAATATTACACATTAAACAAAAGTTTGACAATCTATAATATGAATAATACAAAATTGTATTCAAAGACAAAGTCAAAGTCAAATAATTTTATTCAAAATAAGAAGTTACAAGCTTCATTTTTTGAACGTCAAATAATTTACCACCATTACTCTTACTTAATTCTTTATTAATTACAAAATCATTATAAGAAACATTTGAAGCTATCATGGCACACTAAGACAGCCTATGACTATAATCGCAATAGTTATGGGTTCGATTCCCAGTCGGAAAAACAATTACAATTTTATTTTTCTTCTCTAGTGAGACAAAGCAGTGTTTCAAGTCCACTCACCAGCACACAATGTATAGATTTAAGGCGGAAAGTGGGAAACGTAGTGTATTGACACTAAAACCCCTCAATACACACAAAAAGACACACAAAAAACACATAAAAAGCAACATTACACACATTAAAATTAGGCAAAAACCGTACATAAAGCTTCATAAAGCGCCATACAAAGAACCGCAGGATAAAAGAAGTGATTTGTTCAAATCAACCGACAAATAAATTATAAGAACAATGCGAGAGAATCTATATAATTCACTTCCAGTTCATTAAATCGTGATATATTGTCTTGAATGACTTGTATTCAATGCCATATTGTCTTTTAATGTGCTTCTTTCCTTTCCTTATGCTATAGGTATAGGGTATTTGTGTCTTCACGATTTTTTCAGTAGGGTAGTTAAAACCTAGTGTCGAGACACTCCGTTTTCAACTTTCCGCCTGAAATCCAAATATTGAGTATTAAATGGCTAACATAACGCTACGATGCCGTAGTATTGAATTTTAAGTATAATATTTTGTCCGAGTGGAAATCGAAACCCAAACCATCGTACTTATAATCGCTTTCTCACTTCGCCACGATGGCCTCTATGGTATTTTCCAATGTTATATACTAGGAAATGTTGGTATTTTGAGGGAAATTTTAATAATATGAGAGACACTATGAGATATATGTTCTTATCTACTACATTTACTATTTCTTTTATTTGTAATATAACTTCATATAGAATGCACTAAAAAGTGCAAGTGCTAGTGTATTACAAATAGCTCAAAAACTTCTCAACTAACTAAATCTAAATAAGACCAGATCAGCACTAGCTCATCATCATCATCTATGGCGCTACAGCCCAGGGTGGGCCTTGGCCTGATCCAGAATATCTCTCCAACCGGAACGGTTCTTGGCTCGCTGCTTCCAGCCTCGGATGCCAATTGTCTGTAGATCTTGCTCGGCACCATCAAACCAGCGCAACTTTCATCAGCACTAGCTATCATATAAAAAAATAATCATCAAAATTGGTTCACCAAGTAAAAAATTATATTATACATTAACACACATTAAAAAATACAAACGAAATTGTTGGAAGAGAATCGAGTGTCCTAACACTAGCTTCTCTGGTTCCCTCCACCTACCCTGCTATATGTGGGATACAGCGTGAAACAAAAAAAAAAGAAAAAAAATACAAACAAATTAAGATCCTTCATTCTTTGAAATCGGTTAAAATCTTCAAAATAAGACGCAAGCATACAGAACTGCCTATTCAATCGTCTCTACCAATTTCTTTAGTACACACACAAGCTAATAGTTTACTCAAAAAGCCGCACTTAGTATGCTCTTTTAAGATTTATCTGGTATCTGACTCAATTTCCTAAGTAGTTCCAGTTCCATTCGACTAACGAACCAATGAAACGGACTCAGAAGATCCAAGTTTTTTGGCAAGATCGACCTTATTCATGGCAGAGTTTCTCAACCTTTCTTTCTTTGGTTCCCCGAAATATAAATAATATTATTATGTCCCTTTTTCTGTGAATCAATAAATTAAAATATTCAAATGATGTTTTACCAATGTTTACACATGTTGACTAAATCTTTTATTACATAAATGAGAATAGAAGAGAAAGAGAAAAAGGACAAAATGCTCCTCGTTTCCATCTTGCTTCTTTTTTGACGTGTGGCTTTTTGGAACTTGTATAAATTGCATGCTCTACAGTATTAAAACAGAGATCAACAATATGAGAAATGTAATATTTTAATCATATTTTTTTAACGTTTATTAATTGTGTTGTGTGTGTAAAATATTGTTTCTTTTTATAATGCTAATAAGCCTTCGTGGTGCAGTCAGGTTATTCTTGACTTTTGACGCGAATAGTTGTGGGTTCGATTCCCATTTAGGGACATGATTATATTTAAATTATTTTCTGCTTTGTTAAGAAAATAACGAAATTAAGTTCTGTCAGTTCTTGACCCTAAGTTATATACTTTACACCCTTTGACATTCCTTGGGAGACGCGCCCACCAGTTTGAGAACTGCTGCTTACAATATTGTTGAAACGTAGATGCATTTCTTGAAAGACTTTCGGTGAAAATTAAAACTATTTTGGCAAGATACTGCAATAGTTCTAGTTGATATTTATGACTCTAGAAGTTGTTTACTTGGAAGTAAGGATTAGATTACAAAATCTACACTTTTTGTATTAAAATATTGCTGCGTTTTACTTTAAGTATGCTGGGTTCAAGCCAAGAGCCGTGAATAAAGTTTAATTTGTGTTGTTTATGGCCAATAAGTTGTACGATTGTGATGAATTCGCAAAGAAAATTTGTATTGTTGTTTTGTATACTTAGTTAATAGAAATATTTTCAACGATTATTGAATAAAAATGTTTTGTAATTTTCATTATTTTTGTAATACCTACTTAGTAATTACAAAGATTTCTAACTAAACTACAACATAGGGAACATTTTGAATTTGAAGATGATATATATATATATATATATATATATATATATATATATATATAATATGAAGTATTTATTTAAATAACGTTTATCAATTCTTCAATACAAAAAATACACTTATTACAAATTCATATTCGCTGGACGCAAAATTAAATTAGAGGTAATCGTGGCGCAGTAGGATACCGTCTGACTGTACATGCGATTGATTGTGGATTCGATTTCTACTCGGAGGAATTATTACATTTCAATTGTTTTCATTTCTTCTATCTAGTAAGACAACGCGTCGTTGAGTTATAATTAAACATGCAATGTCATGAATTCGTCGTAAAGCGGTGAACGGAGAGTCTTGACACTAGGTTCTCCGACTATCCTACTATGGAGATAAAGCATGAATCTGCTTATGTCTTTGAATACTTACTAATTTCGAGTATTTGAACTCAAAGTCACCTTCAAAGCATATTACAACTACGTCATCACGGCTTTTACTCTCATTTCTCTTAAAACGCCTAAAATTTAACCTTAAAATAACTTACAAAGAAATACATTTTACATTGAAGTTGTTGTACGTAAATTATAATTGAGATTTTAACAAAACAAAAAAGAAAACCGTCTTCAAACGAAATCCACTAAAAAGTAACATTATTACGAATAACTCACAAACTCTTCGTCAGATCTTAACTAAATTTAAATGGAACCACATAAAAGGCGCTAGCTATTATATAAAAATAAGAATCAATCGAATCAAAATTAGTTCAGCCCGAAAAAGTTATAACACGCATAAAAAAATAGCGAAATTTAAAACCTCCTCCTTCCTTAAAGTCGGTAAAAGAATTCATCTTTTCAACATATCTGTTTCTAGATTTCCTTCATAATAGTATTGTATTATAACGCCCCATTCTCTTTCAAGTGAACACTGTTAAGGCGCCTTAATGTTATAAAAAGTAAATTACATATTGTACTGTGATATATTATTTAGAAAAGCTAAGAATTGTTGTGTTTTTCATATATTCTAATAATTTTATGTTAAGTGGAATAATGAGTCACTCTTATTAACCGATTTCAAAAAAAGAGAAGGTATACATACACATACATACATAGCTTCACGCTGTATCCCGCATATAGCAGGGTAGCCAGAGGGAACCTAGTGTTAAGACACTCCGTTCCCCACTTTCCGCCGAATTGAGGCATTGCGTGCTGAGTGGCGGAACTCAACGCCGTGCTTTGCCTTGTTACAGAACCTGGGTAATGAAAAATTCCATTTCCTGGAGAAAAGGAGGAGGTTTTGTATTTTTATGTGTGTACCGCATATTTTTTTACTGAGTGAACCAATTTTGATGATTCTTTTTTGATATGATAGCTAGTGCTTCTGATGTGTTTGTATTTAAATATAGAAAAGATCTAACGAGTAGTTTTTGAGTTATCCGTAATAATTGTAGATTTTAGTGCATTTTCCATTAGAATTCTATATTATTTTGCATATTTAACAGCAATTTTAAGATAGTTCATTTCTCTGCATCTTTAAGCACAAAACCGACACTTGAAGTCATAAATATTCAAAAGGGGTAAAGTAACAGCTTATACAACATCTAGGTCATATATTATTACTAGAATCATCTATTTTCTATGTGGGGCAATTGTGGTTTCTTGAAGTACTTTGCAATATAAGTAATTTTTTTTCTCTCCTTTTGTAGATGAGAACATAATATTCATTAACTATAGTTTTTTTTTATATAACGAAGAAGCAATGCATATATCTAAATTATTTTTTTTGACTTCACGCTGTATCCCACATATAGCAGGGTAGGCAGAGGGAATCTGAGAACCTAGTGTTAAGAAACTCCGTTCTCTTTCAACAAATCCGTTCCCCACTTTCCGCCAGTTCGAGTTGCGTGCTGAGTCGCGGAAGTCAACGCCACGCTTTGCCTTGTTATCAAACTCAAGAAATAAAAATACTAAATTTTACATTTCCTGGAGTGGAAATCGAACCCACAACCTGTCGCGTTTACAGTCGCACGCTTGCGGTACTACGCCGCGTCAGCGTTAAAAGTAAATATTGACAATATTTAAAAATAAAACGGTAGACAAATCACAAATATATATTTTAGTTAAAATCAAAACTATATTAAACAGAACACGCTTATAATGAATTTATTACTGCATTAAGTAGCAAATTAGGCTGTAATTCAACCGACTTCCAAAAAAAGGAAGAGATTCTCAATTCGACTGTTTTTTCTTTTATGTTAACGCAGAACTTTTTACTGAGTGAACCATTTTTGATCAATCGTTGTATATGATAACAGAGATAACAGTGGCAAAGGGTGAATATTTTATAAAGGTAAACCGAGGTATATACAGGTTCGACTTGGGCGAAACTATTATATATTTTAAAGGTATAAGATCTTAAATTTTTGTCATGCTTGTTTTTTTGCAATCCCAATTTTTGTCGATCTTATTTCTTTTATTATTATTATTTTTTATAACTTCACGCTATATCCCGCATATAGCGGGGTAGGCAAAGGGAACCAGAGAACCTAGTGTTAAGACACTCCATTCTCTTTCAACATTTCCGTTCACCACTCTCCGGCAAATTGAGGCATTGCGTTGGCGCAGGTGGTGGCGGAACGCAACGCCGCGCTTTGCCTTATTACAAAACCCAAGAAATGAAAATACTAAATTTTACATTTCCTGGAGTGGGAATCGAACCCACAACCTGTCGCGTTTACAGTCGCACGCTTGTGCCTCTGCGCCACGACAGGCGTTATTTCTTTTAGCTTTTAAATTTTTGTTGAGCTTGCAATCCTAATTCTATCGACCTTGTATTTTGTTTTTGGCGTCCCTAATCTCACAAATTGTCAGTTCAACCTACTCAATCTGTTGGTAAATACGCCACTAATTTATTGTAGTTCACAAAGTGGAAGCCGATTGAAATCATGTTATATGGACAGTCCGCTACTAGTAGCTAGAGCTTATGATATGGTCCCACTTAAATTTAATTAAGATCTGATAAGTTGTTTTTGAGTTATAAATTTACTTTCTAGTGAATTTTATTTGAAGTCGGTTTCCCCTTTTTTATGAAAATCTTAGTTTTTGATTTATTTTTTTTTAAATGTAATCACAAATACTGAAACATACGCGATTAATCCTACCTTAGATAAATTAAATAAAACGAAAATATTATTACTTTTAATATGCAATGTTTCGATTTAGGACGGAGTATTAAGAACGGAGTGTCTTGACACTAGGTTTAGGTTCAAATCCCATAATTACTAATTAACGTGTAATAAATAAATAAAATACAATAAACATTATTATTATTGATACATACGTATAGAATAGAAGATTGGTTGCCTCATCATTTAAGCTAATGGATACCAATTTATCTTTTTGAGTGCGGACATAAAGTTAATCTAAAAGGAAAATTCGGCTAAGTGTATATACTCGTAATACTATGATAAGAATTTGTGGCGATGAAAGTATGAAAGATTTAGTGTCTGCTTAACGCCTGTTGTGGCGCAGAGGCACAAGCATGCGACTGTAAACGCGACAGGTAGTGGGTTTGATTCCTACTCCAGGAAATGCAATTTTTCATTTCCTGGGTTAGGTAACAAGGCAAAGCGCGGCGTTTAGTTTCGCCACTCAGCACGCAATGGCTTAATTCGGCGGAAAGTGGGAAACGGAGTGTCTTACCACTGAGTTCCCTCTGCCTACCCTGATATATGTGAGATACAGCGTAAAGGTACTTTTTACTGGGTGAATCAATTTTGACGATTCATTTTGTATTTTTATTCTAGTGCTTCGTTAAGATCTGATGAATAGTTTTTGAGCTATTCGTAATTCTCTGGTTGGTTGGTTTTCTCTTTTTTTAATGTTAATTGTTTCTTTTGTATTTTAATTTTTATGAAGAAAATGTATATGTATACGTTTCGTATATTTTTTTATCTAAAAAAGTAGATGAACTATAATCAATTTTTCCTAATTAAGTTTAAATAATATTTTGAGCAAGTTTTTTTCTAAAAAAAAA